>OY731403.1:101739390-101989390 GCA_963425845.1 Sphenostylis stenocarpa
CATCCAAAAGAGGAATATTCACCTCCACCTTCCTGAATGTTTCTAGAATCTCTTTGTCTACCTCTTTCCATCTTTTTACTTGAAATTATCCTTGGAGGGAATGGAAGAGGGATAGGAGGCTATTGCAGCGCTGACTATTACTATGCGATGAGGCTGGAACGATTTTTGTACTACCACTTGCAGGTTCCTTTTCCTCAAGACACTTTCTCTTTGATGCAACACTATTACTGCCTGAGGTGCGAGGCATAAATGCTGAGTACAGGTGCAACTACTAGGATATCAACCTGCTTGCCAGACCTCAAAGTGATGGCATTGACATTTTTAGATTTCTGCGATTGTGCTGGGATGGCAATCTATCATAATTTTGGGGCTCACTGCTGATTAAGCTGAGTAGCCATTCTGCCCCATTTGATTTGCCAAACTCTGGATGGAAGCTTTTGTCTCATCCTCGTATGGAAGCTACTTGTCTCCTGTTGGAGTTGCACATTTTGTAAGGTCGTCCGCCCGACCGCCCGCTCTTCAAATGAAGGTTGAGGAGCTAGAGGCGGTAGCCGCTAACCTGAGAGTTGGTGCTAATCCTGGAGTTAGTGCCGGTACTAGAACTTCATTTTGTCTCTTGATACTATTTCTTTAAAAGGTGGAGGCACATATTTGCTCGGTACCCGCCATTGATTTGGATTTCAAAGAGTGGAGGAGATTGTTGTTATTACTAATGTCAGTGGTTGTGGTTGTTGATTGGACCATCTCAAGTTTGGATGATTTCTATCATCGTGTAGACCCCAAATCTTGTCCGACCTCAAAATAAAGAGCAAAAGACTTCGGTCGAAGATGGGCAAGGGCCTAAAAGGTCCCTAGGATTGATCAATAGGCCCCATATTAGAATAGGAAGTATTTTTGTATAAGAAAAATAAGAAATTTCACCCAAAGGGTCAAGACCGCCATCTCATGTTGCTGAGGGCGAGACCGCGTCTCGCTATTGGCTAAGGGCGGTGACCGCCGCCTCGCCACTCACCGATGGCGAGACTATCTGTCTCGCTTTGGCGAGCGACCGTCTTGCCACTTGCCGGGTAGAGACCGCCATCTCGCTGGCGAGATGACGATCCGCACCTGGTCGGGCGCAGCTGCGGTCCCGACCTACGCGGTGAATTCCTATAAAAGGGGGGGACTTTCTTACTCTTTTCACACAATTCTACAACTTTCCCTACTGTACCATTCTCAAATTATTCTCTAGAACCCCTGCGAAGCATTTCGGAGTTCTTAGAAAGCATTCTAGAGTGCTCCAGAAAGAATGATCATCATTGTCAGAGCGCGTGGAGATTGCCAAAAAGCACCCTCTTCGAACATATCATAAAAAGCTTGCTTGAAGGTTCCTATATTCCTTTCTCTATTTTATTTTCTTTAGATAATATCGTCTGTGCATTGAGTCATTTAGGACCATGTAGTCGTATTAATTTTTCAATGAATAATAAGGGTAAAGGGTAATTTATATATTTCTTTATAAAAAATGGTCCATCATAGGGAACCCGCAAGGAGCGTCGTAGGGAAGCTAATACCTTCCCCCTACACGTAGCTAACTCCCATACCTAACTCTGGTTGTAAGTCAACCAAAGTTGGTTTTTCTTTAAAAAACCACTACCTTCTTTTTCCTTTCCAATTCATCAAAATCTTCAGGCATCATACCCTTGTATTTTCAACAAGCAGTGGTTCTGGAGGAAGGGAAGAATTTCTCCAGGAACATCCTTTTCAAACCATCCCAACTAGTAATGGACCTGGGAGCTAAGTAGTACAACCAATACTTTGCAACTCCCTCCAAGGAATGAGGAAAAGCCTTCAGAAACACATGACCTTCTTGGACATATGCAGGTTTCATGGTGGAACAGACAATGTGAAATTCCTTTAAGTGTTTGTGAGGGTCTTCACCTGCAAAACCATGAAACTTGGGCAACAAGTGTATGAGTCCAGTTTTAAGAACATAAGGAACATCTTCATCAAGATATTAGATACATAAGCTATCATAAGTGAATTCAGGAGCAACAAGCTCCCTAAGTGTTCTCTCATGAGGTCCAATATGTTGAACACCCATGTTATCAGTTTGGAAATTATTAGAAGAAGGTATATTAGGTGTTGTACTATCACTAAGACTATCTAATGGTTCAAACTCAAGAGTTGAATTCCTAGAATGTCTAACTAATCTATGAAAGGTCCTTTCTATCTCAGGATCAAAAGGTTGTAAAAGGCCAAGATTGCTCCTAGTCATGCACTATATGCAACAATTCATGTATTTCCCAAGAGTCAACCAAGAATCCTAAAAAGAAATCACTTGTTTACTGGAATGGAAATGATAGACCGTGAACAAGTACACCAGGTAGGTTCCCAGGAAAGAGAGGTGGGTCACTAATGGACACGCTTAAGTACCAAGTCTTTCCTAGCTAGAACCCTCCTAGACATGCACTCTCACACTACCAAGTTATATCCAGAGTTTCCTATGAGAATGGTTTTCAAGAATTTTCTTGCAAGATTGATTTAGGAAGCACACAAGAACAAATTATAATAACTCTTTTTTTATAACAAAAATGCACAAAATAATTGATTAGAATGTAAAAATAATCGGTACGAAAATGTAAATAATCGATTAACCAATAGTAAGGGAAAATTCGATTTGTTTGAATTTCAATAAGAGAAATTATCGAATTGATCGGATTTGCCTCAACTTCGGCTTCAGTAGCAAACCGAAATTTTCACTTAAATCAAGACAATCTGAATTGAAATCTCTCGCATTAATCGTTTATAATCTCTTATAATCGCTTAGAGCAGAGAATGATGCAACAATTTGATCTAGTCAACAAAAAATATAAAACATAAATAGAAAATGAAAACAAAAATAGAAAATAAAAAACAAAAAAAGAAAATAGAAAAAAATAGAAAAAAAACAGAAAATTAAAATAGAAACAGAAAATAAAAATTGAAATAGAAAATAAAAATAGAAAATAGAAAATAGAAAATAAAAATAGAAAACAAAAAATAAAAACAAAAAACAAAAAATAAAAATAGAAAACAAAAAATAAAAACAAAAAACAAAAAATAAAAATAGAAAACAAAAAATAAAAACAGAAAATAGAAAATAAAAATAGAAAATAGAAAATAGAAAATAAAAATAGAAAACGAAAATAGAAACAGAAAAAAAAATTGAAAAAAAAAATGAAAATAGAAAATAAAAACAAAAACAAAAATAAAAATAGAAAACAAAAAATAAAAACAGAAAATAGAAAATAAAAACAGAAAATGGAAAATAAGAACAAAAAACAGAAAATGAAAATTGAAAACCTAGATAGAAATCTTTGTCCCCTGCAACGACGCCAAATTTGATCGATGTCGTACTCGGTCAAATAATTAAAACAGATAAATGTAGTACTAGGAAGCTTTCCTAGGTCGTCTCCCAAAGACCACAAAATCTTATCAAAGCTTGTCAATTTTTCAAATTAGAACAGAAAAAAAGGGGGATTTTTTAGATTTAAAATATTAGATGAAACAGAACAAAAACAAATTATAAAAATGCGGATTAAAAACATATTATAATGCAATTGATTTCCTGATTCTAATGCAATGTCACTTATCCTAGATTACGAAATTAATTTAAAATTAACCAACCAAGCGAAGATAAATCCCAAATTATATTCCAATCCAAAATTAATTAATTAAGCGAAGATTAATTTCAAATTAGCTTTACCCTTATTCCAATATGAAATTAACCAACTAAGCGAAGATTAACCCCAAATTATCCTTATACAATTAAGCATTGCATACATCACATAATTTCATCTCTAACACATAATTAAGCAAACTGTGATATTAGTTTCGGTTTATTAAGCATAAACAGATTATAATTCAACACTAAGATTAGAAGATGAAGAGTTAAGAGAACAAACAAAATGAAATTGAAGAACGAAACCTCAAAGATCTACTTGCATTCTCCTTAGAAAATCAATACAAAGATTTAACTATCCATCAACACTTAATTATCACAATAATAAGAAATTGGAATTTAATTATGAAATCGGAATGCAATTAAATTAAGAAATTGAATTTGAATATTGAATTTGCTGAAATTTAAATTGTAGCAGGAAATTGAAATTGAAAATTCAAAAAACTGAATATGTGCAAAATTGAAATTGCAATTGGAATTTGAAATTGAACCTGAACTGTAGAATTGAAATTGAACAAAGTGCAGAACAAACCAAAATAAAACTCTATGTAAAACCCTATTGCCGATGCTACCTCCGTACATCTATTCTCTATGTAAAACCCCTAATCTCCCTTTATTCTTTCTCTGCATGGCTATTTAACTTAGGTTTATCCAACTGGCCTCATAACAATTCTGATCCACTCACTGCATTGGATCATCTAAAGACAAATTGGCCCAAAACGTAAAATATGATAAAATGAAACCCAAATCTAGGCACCTGCAGGGCAGCTTCTGTGGTGGTTTTTCGTACTCAACTTTGGCCATCTTTCGGTTGGATTTGGACAATGCACGTGAGAGAGACATTTGTAGCTTTGCCTCTTAGCTTTACAACGCACATTGAATTTCTCAATTTGGATTCTGTATCTCCAGATATGGCTTTATTACTGAGCAAAGGTCAAACTACCAATAAATACGAAAATTAATTAGTTTTGCAATGAAGTCCATATTTCAAATGACAGTTAACAAACATCATACTACCATGAAATTAAGTCTAAATGTGAGAGTAATTCGGACCATAATGATATGTATTTACGCAATAAAATATGTTTCATCACTGCTCTAACAATATCTTCATCAACATCTACTCCCGTATAACACAAGTCATAGATCATCGCAGGTGGAAACCAACACCACAAACATACAAGGGTGAGCAAAACATGTATCCCATCACATATCATGCATGTCAACATATAATTCACCTAGCATTGTATTAATGTAACAAAACTCATTCATAATATCCACAAGTACATGTTTTCAACACTACAACAATAACACTTTATCATATTACCACAAAGTAAAACAAATGGTATAAAATTCTCTTATAGGCAACCCCCATACTTTTCCTGCACACCAATGCCTCTTGGAAAAAGTCTCTTCCCCTGCTTTCCATAGACTTACTAGCAACAACTCCACCCGCTCGACAAAGCCTTGGATGGAGCACTCTTGCGAAGCTCATGCTAAAGACTTACGGAGGAACGAAACCCCTTTACCATGACTCAACAAAATCCTCTAGGTGAAGAAATCATTTTGGCTTTACGGCTATCAAAGAACTCATACTGTTCCCTCACCTATATACACACATATGCATACAACATCGCATCGCAGATCAAACATACCTAAACTCATCATGTAATTACATCATATCATAATTCAAGTATTTTTTTTACATTTAAGGAGTTTAACATATAACTCCCACAAATTATGCACCAAAATAATATAGATAGCAGCAACAACAAGTAGCAACATGAAATGAAAATAGGAATAACATCGTTTTGAATATTCCATTACTAAGGCAGTACTAAAAGATATATTTTTACAAAATAAAATAATAGTCATAAAATTATGAAATTAAATATAATTAACATATACATACAATCACAACTATGATAAAAATACCATCTCAAAACACTTCAATCTCGATTTTATATGATTTTTCAAAGTTGTTGGGCGGACATAGCAACTCTGTTTCGCCCAACTCAAAACCTAATAACTTCCAATATTTTTCATAGAAAAAATAATTGTTAGAAAATTTTGAAATAAATCACACACGAACTAAACATGAACTAATAAACAAAATTTCAGAAATAAAAACAAAGTAGATATTTTTATATAATTTCCCAAAGATTCTGTTGACATGCAAATTTTTCCAGCAACACCTCTCAACACATTTTTCATCATCTTCCTCTAGAAAAATACAATTTAAGTGATTTTTATGGCTAACTCTAGGTTTTTGCATTCAAGGAATCCATTTCTAAACTCTAAAATGTGAAAGGAGCATTATAGAGTATCCCAAATACACTAGAACAACCATACGAAATTTTTATCAAATATTCTTGTTTGGTTCCAATTCATGTAGGAATGAGATAAATGGTGGTTTGGCTTATGATTGATGGCAAGAAGACTCTCCTTACAATTCCATGTTGACAACTCAAGAAATCAACCATTTAAAAAAATATAATAATAAGAAACAAGTTTTGGTACCCCTTACCTAGATATTCCTACAGCAAGATCACTTGGCTTGCTCTACTCTCTTTGGCCTCCAATCCACGTTGCCTCTCACCAACTCTATAGTCCCCCCCCCCCCTTTTTTTTCCTTCCAGCTGTTCTCTTTTTTTTTCTACTCTCTCCCAAACCCTAATTTTTAAATTAGCTCTCATCACCCTTTATTTTCCTTTACCGGACTACATAAATAAAAATTTAAATTAAAAATTATATATATATATATATATATATTTTTTTTTTTTCCTGTTCCAAGCCCTTCCTCTCCCAATTTCCATCCCACTTACTCTCTTAATTAATTTGGTGCTTGTGTACAGATTCAATGTATCTGTCTCAACTGTTCACCTCCTAAGGTACACCACATGAATTTATGACAAAAAATATACATTATTTCCTCCTTTTTACTCTAATCAAGATTTGAACTCACAACCCCCAAGACTCAAGCATTACTCCAAACCATAATAGCCATCATATGTGTCTTGTCAATTCACACACATAGCAAAATTAGAATGTACCCACACACACAATGCATACAAGAAAACAACCATTAACCAATAATTTCTAAACGTGGCAAGTAAAATTTGCTTAGTCCCTAAGCATACTCAACGTTCAGGCACACACATGAGTATTTTTAAACAATTATAAAATAATAAAAAAATTACAATTGTTCTAATGAACATACAAGAATCAAACCTATGACCCCCAAATCTCATGGCAAGGATCTAACAAAATGAGGAACTCTTCATCTCTACAATATTATTAAATTCTTAATTTAATTACTTCCCTTACTTCCAATTTCTACCTTAAATTATATTATTATTTTCCTGGGTCTTACATAGGTGATGTTAAGTGTGCAGATTCTGGAGTCATTCATAATGTACTGTATGTTGATGTGCTAAAGCATAATTTGATCAACATTAGTCAACTCTGTGATAGGGGTCACAAGGTCATCTTTGAACCTGAACATTGTTTAATACTTAGACTAGGTTTAGAACAGGTATTGATTACTAGTAAGAGGATAAGTGTCACCGTCGTCTGTTCTGACATCTTGGGACGCATGGAAGAATGTTATCCCTTCCTGCACCTAATGGTGCGGGGAATGGACATTTATTCGAGTGGTTGCAATAAGATGGTTTAGACTCGCATTTTATAAAAATAATGATCATCGCTTTCAAAATGCCCATCAACTGAACCAATCTTTAAAAAAGCGAGGTTTTCGTAAAAAGGGTAAAAAGGCGTTGATTTTAAGAAAAACCAAACTTGGCCATTATAACCAGAGTCAAGTAAGGGAGTTAGTTACGTGTGGGAAGGTATTAGCACCCCCATAACGCCCCTTGCGGATTCCCTATGACAAATTAATTCATAAAATAAAGATTATAAGAAACTACACTATTACACTATTTTATTACCCGATATTAAAATGATTATCTACATGATCCTATTTCTATTGCACATAGGAAAGCAATAAATAAAGCAATAAAAGAGAAGAGTAGTGAAAAGAACCTCTAAAGCAAGCTTTTATAGAAATATTCAACTCTAAGGATGCTTTTTGGCTATCCTCTCACACTACAGGGACTCTCATTTCCCAAATACAAGAAAAACTTTAAACTATTGAATGTCAGATATCTCACAAAGAGATTTCCTTAATCGATTGTTACCTTATAAGCAATCAGAAAGATCATTCGAGTACTAGAAGTGTATAGAAGAATAGAGAGAAGTGAATATGTGTCAAGGTGTGTTCAAAAGCTGCAAATGATATCCCTATTTGTAGCTGGGCATTGTCAGGATGTCAGGATGACCATCCCAAGCCCTGTTAGGTGGGACGGTCATCGAGACATTTGGGACGGCCGTCCCAAGGTGCAAAACTGCCTAGGACGTGCGTCTGGCTTTTGGGACGTGCGTCTCAGAGCTGAAAATTCACTTGGGACAGCTGTCGCTACCGTCAAAAGAGGCAGTCAGAGCGATGCGATGATTTTGATTGACTCGCGTTTTTTGAAAGAAGTGGTTTAACACCTTTAGGTTGTCCGATAACCGGGCTGGACCTAAAGGCGAGGTTTTCGAAAAGGTTCAAGGAGTCGCCATCAGTGTTTTAAACTTAAACACTGAAAAAGGTGAAAAAAGAAGAAGGCAGTGGTTTTAGAAAAAAACAACTTTGGCCATTACAACCAGAGTCGGGTAATGGAGTTAGTTACGTGTGGAGAAGGTGTTAGAACCCCACAATACCCATTTCGGGTTCCCTATGATGGACTAGTTTGGAAAATACTTAAAGAAATTATGTTTTTACCCTATTATTCTATCTACATATAGAATTTAAATGTCTACATGGTTGTATTATCTAATGCACACAAAGAAAGCGATAAAGAAATTAGTAAAAGAGAGAGAGAATAGGGAAGGAACCTCCAAAGCAAGCTTTATATTAACCCTTAGAAACTTGAGGACGCTTTTTGGCAGTCCCCGCACTCTACAGGCATGCTCCTCCCGCAAAAGATAAAATCTCACTCTACCGAGGGTCGGACATCTCAAAAGGAGAATTCCTTAACTTATTTCTACTTTAAACGGATCAGAAAGCTCACTCGAACTCTGGAATAATGCTCAGAGTCACTCAAAAGTGCCAAAAGGCTTCCTAGAGAGTGGTAGGAGTGAAAAGGTGTGAAATTTCGAGGAATGGGGGCTCCTATTTATAGGGAACCACACCAGGAAAAAGTGGACGGTTGTTTGGACTTAGTGGACGACCGTCCATGGCAAAAAGTGGCCATGGATGATCGTCCATGTAGGGTGGATGACCATCCACGGCCAAAAGTTGCCATGGACGATTGTCCAAGCTAGGTGGACGGCCGTCCATAGCCTTATAGTTGGCATGGACGACCGTCTGACAGTCTTGGACGACCATCTGGTGTCTGCGATGGATTTTCCAATTTTTATTGCCTCTAAAAATCTTTCCTATCTTAAATGGAACCTAGAAAAAGCTACTAGGGACTTAATAAAGTCTTGAACATCTTGAAAATGAGCGATCTCTTGCTTTATTGGGGAGCTGGGCAAGATTTGGGGTCTACACCTGCCCTCCCTTCACCCGACCAATTGACTATGGGCTAATGTACTATGAGGTTGATTGGCGGGTGAAGGAGTTAACCCTCTTGCCCGGTTGTCCTCTGGATGTTCCTGTTGTCGTGGTAGCTGACCCTCAAGACTATGAATGTAGTCTGGTGTTGTCTTTAGGATGCTTCCTTGCTGCAGAGGTTGACCCTTCAGACGATATGTGTGAGGCTTCAGGATGCTCCTTCGGTGCGGTAGTTGACCCTTTGGCTGATGAAGATTTTTCCCTTTGGATGCTCCTTTGATGCGGCAACTAACCCCTTAGGTGGTGAACTCTTGTCTTCAGGATGCTCCATGCTGCGGAAGCTGACCCTTAAGACAATAGAGGTGAGTTGTATCTTCTGGATACCCTTTTGAAACAAGGTTGATCATTCGGATGATGTACATCCCTCCTTCAAGATACTCCTTTGCAGAGGGGTTGATCTGTCAGATGACGGCGACAGATTGTGTCTTTCGGATACTCCTTTGTGATAGAGATGATCCTTTGGACGATGTGTAAAACTCTATCTTCTGATGCCACTTTTGCTGTTATGGTTGATCCTTCTGATAGAGAAGGTGGTGACGGCTTACTGCTCTAGCTCATGAGCCGACATTTGTCTTAAGGACACTCCCTTGCAGCGGAGCTGGTTCTTTGGACGATGTATGTGGTGGCGGCTTACTGCTCTGGCTCATGCACCGACTCCATGGGGCGTGATTGTTCTTAACTCTTCTTATGTAGTCATCCGGTGTGTTGACTTCCGGAGATTATTGGTAAATGCCTCTGAAGTAGGCAGGAATCTATTGGGGGATTTGTCGATTTGGACGATGCCTCTGAGTAGGTGGATTGCTTCATCGGAAGTGAAGGCTTTAAGTTCGCGTTGTTTTTCCTCTAAGTAGGTTGATCCGCTTGGGGATAGAGAGCCTTTCTGTTGGCTGCATTTTGGTTTGAATGTTGCCTTTTCCTTATTTGGTGGAAGTATAGTAGTCAGAGTTTATTTGGTTCTAGAAGCTCTTGGTTAATTTCACCTTTTTCCGCCATTATATTCTTTTTCTCGCGATTTTGAAATTTGGGTTTTTTTCGGAGTGATGCGTGTGCCTTTTTATTTCCTAGTTTCTTTCATGCACGCTAGCTTTTGTAAAAAGGGAGAGGCAATTAGATAAAAACATTAAAATTTTTATTTATCTTGTGGGACCCGGAGTAGAACAAGAAATTTATTAAAGATCTCAACTTTCTGGCTCTAAGCTAGATGCTGAGGACGGTGCTAGTGAAGGGAGTCGACGGAGTACGCAACGCTAGAATTCCTCTTGGCTTTGGATCATGCTGTTTAGTTTCTGGCCTATCTCGTCCACCCTTTGTGTGAGGCCATCTACCCTATGACTGAGACTTTCTTGCGCTCACTCATAACCCTCCTGCCTTAGCGACATCTGTTGGCGCAGGTACTAGAATTGTCTATTCATATGGGTCCTCTCGTTGCCTATATGCCAATGTATACTGGTGAGGTCATCCCTGTATTGTGTCTGCTGCTGCTGGGATCCTGGAGGGATGGGCATCTCTTGTGACTCTGATGCGTCCATATCGTGAATGTCGATCGTCATAGCGAGAAGGGGGTGTAAGACCCAAGAGATGCCCTGTCGGGTGAGCATGCTCATGTTGGCGAGTATCGTACCATCTATGAGCTCTGGTTGGAGGGTGGCAGGGATGTCTTCTCCATCAGTGCATCCCCAATATTCGGCTAGAGGGGTGATAAGGGGGCCTATCATGATGGATCTTGTCGGGCCTCGGGCCCCAAAGTCTTTCTATGCCTTCAATAAAAAGTAGTCGGGATTGCATTAGATTCCTCGATGCATGCAGTAGATGGTGAAAAGGTCCGCCTGAGTGACCTTGCCTTGGCTTTCTTTTTGGCTGTGGAGGGTGCCTGCTAGTAATTTGTGACAAATGTGGAGCGGAGGGAGGAAGGCGGTCCCCTTTGGGTTGGCAAGAATGTGTTGGGAAGTGGTAATCTCTTCCCATATTGGACTGGTGGTTAGGATGGCTGGCCTTTCACAATATGCCCCCCTGTACTCTGCGGTTGGTCCAATAGGCCCCATTCATCCATTATGTAGTTGCTTGGATAGGAGGAACCCCAGGGATCATAAATGGTCGGTCTATGAGCGTAACATAAGCGAGGAATTCCAACGTGGCAGTGCGTTGAATGCAGGTAGGTGGATCTCTAAGCAGGAAGTCCCACCCTATGCCTTGGATGTATCTCCTTACATCCTGATCCCAACCAAACATAGTTAGGATTCTGAAGTCTAGCCAGAGCATAGGGTGCCACACATACTGGCTAATGTTGGTGAATCTAGCCTGGTGCTGCTTCGTCAGCTGAGTGGGAATTTGAGGAGTGGGGATGCTCCTTATGGGTCCCCAGGAGCATTTCTGACATGTTGACGATTCCTCAAGGTCCATTACTCAACCAAAAACACTCAAATATGCAAGGAGAAGTGAAGGAGGAAGAGGGAATGTGAAAATGGGATGCCATGAGTCATTTTGGGTACCTAAATTTATAGGCAAAAGTTTGCAGGGGCGGACGGCCGTCTAGTGTAGGTGTTTGATGTGTAATCTCGTGTGGGCCAGCTTGGGCCCATTCTGAGGGGACTCTTGGGTTAGGGTAGGCTGGTATTTTTAGAGGAGCAATAGGAGGAGGAGGCAGGCAACCACTGTAGTTCTGTTTGACGTTTGTTTTCATGCTGGTTTTCTCTGCATTTCAATTTGGACTGCTCAAGGCTCATTAAAAGTTTGGTTCAATTTCATTTTCTGCTGCCATGAAACCACCACACAACCGCCTTTCATCTTCTGCAATTTATATTCAAGTTTGTTTACTCTTCTGTCATTATTTTTAAATTCTTGTTTCAATTTTAATTATGTTTCTTCTATTGCATTTTTAACTTTCCATGGATAGCTAAATCTTTGTATTGATTTTCTGAGAAGAATGCAAGTAGATCTTTGAGGTTTTATTCTTCAATTTCATTTTGTTTGTTCTCTTAACTCTGCATCTTCTAATCTCAGTATTGAATTATAATCTGTTTATGCTTAATAAACCGAAACTAATATCACAGTTTGCTTAATTTTGTGTTAGATATGAGATTATGTGATGTATGCAATGCTTAATTGTATAAGGATAATTTGGGGTTAATCTTCGCTTAGTTGGTTAATTTCATGTTGGAATAAGGGTTAAGGAAAATTTGGGATTAATCTTCGCTTAGTTGGTTAATTTTGAATTAATTTCGTAATCTAGGATAAGTGACACTGCATTAGAATCAGGAAATTTTTAAAAATTGATAAGCTTTGATAGAAATTTGTGGTCTTTGGGAGACGACCTAGGAAAGCTTTCTAGTACCACATTTATCTGTTTTAATTATTTGGCCGAGTACGACATCGATCAAATTTGGCGCCGTTGCTCGGGGACTAAGATTTTTGTCTAGGTTTTCAATTTTTATTTTTTGTTTATGTTTTCGTTTTTTGTTTTTATTTTATTTGAATATTTTATTTGATTTTCAGTTATTTAAATATTTTATTTGATTTTCAGTTATTTAAATATTTTATTTGATTTTTAGTTATTTGGATATTTTATTTGATTTTTAGTTATTTAAATATTTTATTTGATTTTCAATTATTTGAATATTTGATTTGATTTATTGTTATTTGGATATTTTATTTGATTTTTAGTTATTTAAATATTTTATTTGATTTTCAGTTATTTGAATATTTTATTTGATTACTAGTTTTTAATATTTTATTTGATTGCTAGTTTTTAATATTTTATTTGATTTTCAGTTATTTGAATATTTTATTTTATTTTCAGTTATTTAAATATTTTATTTGGTTTTCAGTTATTTAAATATTTTATTTGATTTTTAGTTATTTAAATATTTTATTTGATTTTCAGTTATTTGAATATTTTATTTGATTTCCAGTTATTTGAATATTTTTTTTATTTTCTATTTAATTTAACATTCTTACTTCTCTTAATACTATTTTGATAGTCCACTGTTGTTCTAAAACTCTTTTGGGTTAAAAAAATGAAAATAAAAAATAAATATAAATAATAATTCAAAAAAACAATTTCATCTCTAATTTGTTTTTCTAGCTTTATTTAAAAAAAATTATAATTTACATTCTCATAGGAAACTCTGCATATAGCTTGGTAGTGTGAGAGTGCATGTCTAGGAGGGTTCTGACTAGGAAAGACTTGGTACTTAAGTGTGTCCATTAGTAACCCACCTCTCTTTCTTGGCAACCTACCTGGTATACTTATTCACTGTCTATCGTTGTCATTCTAGTAAATAATTGATTTCTTTTTAGAATTTTTTAACTCTTGGGAAATACATGAATTGTTGAATATAGTGCATGACTAGGAGCAATCCTGACCTTTTACAACCTTTTAATCCCGAGATAGACAGAACCTTTCATATATTAGTTAGACATTCTAGGAATTCATCTCTTGAGTCTGAACCATTAGATAGTCATAGTGAGAGTATTGCACCTAATATACCTTCTTTTGATAATTTCCAAACTAATAACATGGGTGATCAACCTATTGGACCTCGTGAGAGGACTCTCAGGGAGATGGCTACACCTGATTTCACTTATGCAAATTTATGTATCCAATACCCTGAAGAGGATGTACCATTTGTGCTTAAAACTGGACTAATCCATTTGTTGCCCAAGTTTCATCGTCGTGCAGGTGAGGATCCACACAAGCATCTCAAGGAGTTCCATATAGTTTGCTCCACCATGAAGCCACAAAATGTTCCTGAAGATCACATATACCCGAAGGCTTTTCCTTTCTCTTTGGAGGATCTTGCCAAAGACCGGTTGTACTACTTAGCTCCTGGTTCCATAACGAGCCGGGATGATCCGAAGAGAGTCTTTCTAGAGAAATTTTTCCCTACTTCCGGGACCACCTGCCATCGGGAAGGATATATCGGGTATCGAGCAACGAGATGGGAGAGAGCTTATACGAGTATTGGGAGAGGTTCAAGAGACTTTGTGCAAGTTGCTCTCACCACCAAATATCAGAACAACTACTACTGCAGTACTTTTATGAGGGGATGAACACAATGGATAGAAGTATGATAGATGCAGCTAGTGGAGGAGCTTTAGGAGACATGACACCTGCTGCTGCTAGAGGTTTAATTGAGAAGATGACATCCAATTCCCAGCAATTTAACATGAGGAGTGATGCCATAGTCCTTAGAGGTGTACATGATGTGGGTTCATCAGATTTAGTGGAGAAGAAGCTAGAAAGTGAGATTGATGCCCTCACCACCCTAGTCTCCCAACTTGCTGCAAATCAGAGACCTGCACCACCTGCAAGGGTTTGTGGCATTTGTACTTCAATTGAGCATCCCACTAAATGCTGCCAATTATTGCATGAGTCTACAGGTTCTGGAGCTCCACAAGCTTATGCAGCAAACATTTTCAATAATAGGGCTCCGAACCAACAACATAATTCTGACCTCTCAAGCAATAGATACAATCTAGGGTGGAGGAATCACCCAAATCTGAGATGGTCCTATCAGCAGCACCAACAGCAGCAAAATCCTTTGGCACTACCACCATTTCAGAATTCTGCTGGTCCAAGCAGACCTTATATGCCTCCACCAATGCAACAGCAATATCAGAGGCAGCAAAATGAAGCACCAGCTCCTCAACCTTCTTCACCTTCATTAGAGGAATTGGTCAAACATATGGCTGAGATGAACATACAGTACCAACAAAAAAATGATGCCTCCATTCAAAGTTTAACCAACCAGATTGGTCAACTAGCTACTACTGTGAATCAATTGCAAAATCAAAATTCAGACAAGCTCCCTGCACAGACTGTGGTTAATCCTAAGAATGTGAGTGCCATCACATTGAGGTAAGGAAAACAGATTGACATAACCACTGCAGTACCTCCACCCTCATTTGTACCTGCCTCAGTTCCTGCACCTGAGCAACCAGTTGGTAGCTGAAAATTGCATATAGATGGACCTTCTTCCAGCCCTAGTTCTGACCTGCAACAGCCTCCTATCCCTCTTCCATTCCCTCCCAAAGCAATTCCAAGAAAAAAGATGGAAGAGGTCGATAAAGAGATTCTGGAGACCTTCAGGAAAGTTGAGGTGAACATACCTCTGCTTGATGCCATCAAGCAAATTCCCAGATATGCTAAATTCTTAAAGGAGCTGTGCACCCATAAGAGGAAGATGAATGGCAGTGAGACAATCAACATGGGCATAAATGTGTCTGCTTTGATAGGTAAATCTGTTCCTTACATTCCTGAGAAATGTAAGGACCCAGGTACATTCTGCATACCTTGTATTATTGGCAATAATAAATTTGAGAATGCCATGCTTGATTTAGGTGCTTCAATTAATGTTATGCCTTTGTCGATTTTTAATTCTTTATCTCTTGGACCTCTGCAACCTACGACTGTGGTGATACAACTGGCAAATAGGAGTGTAGCCCACCCTACAGGTTTCATTGAAGATGTCTTAGTTCGGGTTGGTGAACTCATTTTTCCTGCTAATTTCTATGTGCTTGATATGGAGGAGGGATTCTCCCATGGATCTGTCCCAATCATTTTAGGCAGACCATTTTTGAAAACAGCCCGAACCAAGATTGATGTGTATGATGATACATTGTCCATGGAATTTGGTGATATTATTGTCCATTTCAATATTCTGGATGCCATGAAACATCCATCTGAGTGCCATTCTATTTTTCATGTTGAGATCATTGATGATGTTATTGATGAGTATGTTTCTGATTTTCATTCCTTACATGCTAGGAAACATTGTTTTCTTTCTGATCTTTATACTTCTTTTGCATGCACCGAATCCGAATCTGATTTTGATATTGACATTGATCTTCATTCTAATTCTGAGTTATATTCTGAATTTAAATCTGATCATATGTCTGATGTTTTAGGTGTTGTACCTCTTATGGATATGAGTTCTTTAGAGTCAGAATGCACTAACCATGTTGCAGGAAGTATACATTAATCTGACTTGCAGGTTGAGGTACAGGCTGTGGAACCCATTCTTCTTCCCTCTCTGGTTCCTTCTGTTCAGCCAACATACACTCCAGAACTAAAGACTTTACCAGAAAACCTCAAGTACGCTTATTTGGAGGATGATGAGAAGTTTCCAGTGATCATTTCCACCTCCCTTGATGTTGTTTAAGAGGAGAAACTATTGCATGTTCTGAAAAGGCATAAGAAAGCCATCGGCTAGACCCTGGCGGACATTCCTGGTATCAGCCCATCCACATGCATGCATAGGATATTATTGGAGGATGGAGCCAAACCAGTGAGACAGCCACAGAGACGACTCAACCCCATGATTTTGGATGTTGTGAAGAAGGAGGTGACCAAGCTTCTTCAGGCTAGGATCATCTATCCTATATCAGATAGTCAGTGGGTGAGTCTAAAATGATTGAAGTATGGACATTAATATTGAGATGAAGAGAGTTTCCACATCATTGCCACGTCACCTGCCATGTCACCTTCCACATCACTGCCACATCACCTGTCATGTCAGCTGCTATTTCCACATCATATTAATGATTGCCACGTCAGCTAGGGTTTGTTTGATGTGTAATCCCGTGTGGGCCAGCTTGGGCCCATTCCTAGGGGACTCTAGGGTTAGGGTAGGCTAGTATTTTTAGAGGAGCAATAGGAGGAGGAGGCAGGCAGCCACTGTAGTTCTGTTTGACGTTTGTTTTCATGCTGGTTTTCTCTGCATTTCAATTTGGACTGCTCAAGGCTCATTAAAAGTTTGGTTCAATTTCGTTTTCTGCTGCCATGAAACCACCACACAACTGCCTTTCATCTTCTGCAATTTATATTCAAGTTTGTTTACTCTTCTGTCATTATTTTTAAATTCTTGTTTTGATTTTAATTATGTTTCTTCTATTGTGTTTTCAACTTTCCATGGATAGCTAAATCTTTGTATTGATTTTCTGAGAAGAATGCAAGTAGATCTTTGAGGTTTTGTTCTTCAATTTCATTTTGTTTGTTCTCTTAACTCTTCATATTCTAATCTCAGTGTTGAATTATAATCTGTTTATGCTTAATAAACCGAAACTAATATCACAATTTGCTTAATTCTGTGTTAGATATGAGATTATGTGATGTATGCAATGCTTAATTGTATAAGGATAATTTGGGGTTAATCTTCGCTTAGTTGGTTAATTTCATGTTGGAATAAGGGTTAAGGAAAATTTGGGATTAATCTTCGCTTAGTTGGTTAATTTCATATTGGAACAAGGGTTAAAGCTAATCTGAGATTAATCTTCGCGTAGTTGAGTAATTTCGAATTAGAATATAATTTGGGATTTATCTTCGCTTAGTTGGTTAATTTCAAATTAATTTCGTAATCTAGGATAAGTGACACTGCATTAGAATCAGGAAATCAATTGCATTTTAATATGTTTTTAATCTGCATTGTTATAATCTTCTTTTGTTCTGTTTCATCTAATATTTTAATTTTGAAAAACTCCCTTTTCTTTTTTTTTGTTACTGTTCTAATTTTAAAAATTGATAAGCTTTGATAGAAATTCGTGGTCTTTGGGAGACGACCTAGGAAAGCTTCCTAGTACTACATTTATCTGTTTTAATTATTTGACTGAGTACGACATCGATCAATAATCGATTATCACTCAGGATAATCGATTATCCCAGCTAGATAATCGATTATTTACACAAATAATTGATTATCCTGGTCCTGTTTTACTCCTCTTCGAAAATGACTCTGTAATAATCGATTATCACTCAAGATAATCGATTATCTACGTCTATTATGAGTTTTGAAATTCAAATTTGGACCAATTTACGAAAACCCTATTCCCAATTCTTTTTTTTCGAAAATCATTATTTCCCAGACCCTATTCTCTCTACTTAAGGTTCTCTAAGGCTCTCTGCAAAAAAAACAATCCTTTTTCATACAAAAGTTAAGAGTTATGATTGCAAAAGGACTTTGTGTAGGGAAGAAAAAGGGGCTTTTGGAAACCTCGTGTAGGCTAGAAGCGATAAGAATCACTGAATGGGTTTCTTGGTGGATTGTGTATTGTGCCATCTCTAGGAAAAGTTGTTGTTCATCCTTTGTGGATTGAAAGGAGGTTTTCATCTCTTGTGTGACTCAAGAGAGGTGTTTTCTATTCCTTATCTTTTTCAATTTGTAATCTATTGTAACCTGTGATTATAGTGACAACGTTAATCCTCTTTTAGAGTGATTAACAACTGGACATAGGGTCTTTTGATCTGAACCAGTATAAAACAACTGCACGATTCTAACAGGTGGTATCAGAGCTTGCTTTGATAGTCATTCAAATTTCGAAAATGTCCAGACAAAACCAACAGAACCTCACAAGATATGCACTATATCACTCAAGTGTTTAGGCTACTATTTAATCTCAAAGCACCCACGAAAAACAAGCACCACATAGACTTGACAAGCCTCTAAAATCAACAACCAAAAACACATGCACATAAAGATCAAAAGGACTTTCAAAGCTTGTAATGGGGCTAAGGACAAGGTATGGAATGTATGGATCAATAGCGTAAAGACCAAAGAAAATAGAGGAGCAATGGGGAATGAGTCAAAAATACACATGAAAGTAAATCTACCAATTTCAATCCTCACACAACGCCCACGCCTAAATATATTTCTCCCTTCTTCTTTTTTTCTTCTTTTTTTCATTCTTTTTTTTCTTCATTTTTTTTCTTCATTTTTTTTAAACCTCAAAGATAAAAGATAGTCACTCATATATACACAAATGAAGAATCCAAGAACCAACACAACTAGGTACAACCCCCCACTATTTGAGCACCCATTCCCAAAACAATTCCAAAGCTCCAAAATTTCCTAAGGTAGGGTAATCATGGTTTTTCAGGCTAAGGGCTTGTAATGAGCTATAAAACAATGAAAAAGGCCATGGGCTCAAAGGGGCTATCAAAGGGGCTATCAAAGGGAATGATTCAAGGTAGGCTCATTTGGCTAGAGGCTTAAAAGAGCAAAAATGTCTAAATCATCTCCAACATGCATGTGAATCAAGAAGCATAAAAAAGAGTCAAGCCAAGACCATTGTGCAAGCAATCAATAGGCATAACACACAAGAAAGAAAAAATAGAGTGGCTCAAAACCTCACACAGGGTAAATCTGTCACTTCCAAATCAACCTCGTAAACATGAAAATCAACTTGACATGCATAGAAGAACAAGGATTTCAATCCATAGAATATCAAGCAACTCATATCCAAGAGTGAGGTAAGTGCCTACTACCTATACAAAACCCCGAAATCAAAGAAAAATATGCAAAATTGTACACAAAACATAGAATATAAACCTACAATCCTACATCTCCCACCCCACACTTAAATTAGACATTGTCCTCAATGTAAATACAATCATATCCACTAAGCATGATAAAAGAGTGGAAGGGGAAAGAAGAACTCCCTAATCATGGTGGGTCCCGGATCTATCTCCTCATATGGTACAGGTATTGAGGCCATCAAGTAGCAACTTTGTTCAGCTAAAACAAACAAAATCTTCCTGATCATGGTGGGTCTCGGATCTATCTCCTCAGATGGTACAGGTGTTGAGGCCATCAAGTAGCAACTTTGTTCAGCTAAAACAAACAAAGTCTTCCTGATCATGGTGGGTCCCGGATATCTCTCCTCAGATGGTATAGGTTTTGAGGCCATCAAGTAGCAACTTTGTTCAGCTAAACTAAACAAAGTCTTCCTGATCATGGTAGGTCCCGGATCTATCTCCTCAGATGGTACAGGTCTTGAGGTCTTCAAGTAGTAACTTTGTTCAACTAAAACAAAGAAAGTCTTCTTCTTCATTAAGCTGGAAAGAGGCAATGTCACCTTCTTTTTCACCTCATCAAGGATGGTAGGATTCATCTTTCGTTGGGGCTTCCTCATATGCTTGCAATCATCTTCCACAAGATTTTGTGCATGCAAATAGTAGGGTTAATCCTAATGAAGACATCTAAGGACCAATCCAATGCTTTCTTGTGCTCTTTTAAGATCTTCAACAATCTTCCTTCTTGATCAAGGAGGAGATCACTAGATATGATCACAGGTAGCTTTTCAGACTCCTCCAAATAAGCATACTTTCAATGGGATGGAAGTGGTTTTAGATCTAACTCCTTCGGTTGTTGTTGTGGTGTACTTATTTCACTTGCTTTAGCAACTGTCTGCACTCCTACAAAAGATTCAATATTATCACTAATCTTCTTACAGATGACACAACTTCCATCCATATAATCACATTCATGCAACTCTTCTTGGCTTAAATTTAGAGATTCTAAGGGCTTATCAAGGTCAAAATTAACTCCTACATCCAGCTCTTCATCCTCTCGGCCTTCATCTGAGCAGGCGTCTGTTAAGAATAACTCTCCCTCACCGAGCAAAGATGTGTTAGGGTTCTTCTGCTCTATTTGAACTTCTTGGTCACTTCTCAGAGTAATTGCACGTACATTCTCATTAGGATTAATCACTATTTATGAGGGAAGTGCATTCACACCTTGTTGCTGTAGTGAATTCATGGTAGTGACCACTTTCCCAACTTGGGTTTCCAAGTCATTGAAGCATTACTTTAGTTGTGTGTTCTGCGTTATCATTTGTTATCTGAGTTGCTTCATCAGATCTTCTAGTGTAGGCTTAGAGCTACCCTATTGCAAAATACCACTTGGGCTTTGATGTATTGGCATAAGGTGTGGATTCGCCTGTTGTCCCAGTGAGGTAGATTGATACTCTTGTTGTTGGTAAATACCTTGGTTGCTTGATTGGAAATGAATCTCTGGTGGCTATATGTGCCCAGGTACGAGTAGTACTCCTGTTGTGGACTGTATGAATATAATTTCCCAAAATGTTGTTGTTCAGGGAATATATTGCACATTGTTTCCCTAATTAAGCTTGGTGTCTCCTGAAGTTGAGGGCATACATCAGTGGGATGATATACGAAGGTGCATATCCCACATGCATATTGTTGATGTTGAAATGTGTGCTGGTTTATGACCAATTGTTGTAACACAAATGTTAGCTCATTCAATTTTCTTTCAAGGTTCATATCCTCAAAATCACTTGTTTACTTGAATGGAAACTGTAGACCGTGAACAAGCACACCAAGTAGGTTCCCAGGAAAGAGAGGTGAATCACTAATGGACACGCTTAAGTACCAAGTCTTTCCTAGTCTGAACCCTCCTAGACATGCACTCTCACACTACCAAGCTTTAACCAGAATTTCCTATGAGAATGGTTTTCAAGAATTTTCTTGGAATGATGACTTATCTAAAATTTCCTGCAAGAATGGTTAGGGAGCACAAAGAACAAATTATAATAATAATTTATTTTTTAATATTTTTTTAAAAAAAGCTAGAAAAACAAATTAGAGAAAAAAAAGTTTCAATTTTGAAATTTTTTATAAAGCTAAAAAATTTGAATTTATTTCTTTCAAAAGAGTTTTTGAAGGAACCCAACAATCGAGTTATCAAAATATCATTGAAAGAAGTAAGAATGTTAAATAAAATATTCAAATAACGAGAAAATAAAATAAAATATTCAAATAATTGAAAATAAAATAAAAATTCAAATAAGCTGAAAAATATAAAATATTCAAATAACTAAAAATAAAATAAAATATTCAAATAATTGGAAATAAAATAAAATATTCAAATAACCGAAAATAAAATAACTCGAAACACTACTACGAGAAAACACTTACTACGACAAAGCATCCAACGCTCGGTTTTTATGAAGACCGACGTTGTACAAGACGCGATGGCAAACTTGTAATTAAGAAACAATATTTAATGTTGGTTATAAAAAATCCGACGTAGTAACGGACAAATAACGTCGGTTAGATGACATACGACGTTAAATGTTTAAATTTAACGTCGGTTATGTATAACCGACGTTGAAATCCTAAAATCAACGTCGGTTCCATAATTTACCCGACGTCGAAAGCATTATCCATGTCGGGTTTTTTAATAACCAACGTTGAATGTCCTATGATACCTAGACTCCAAGGCGCGCAGTTGTTCTTCTGCTTCTTCTTCGTGCCCACATACCTCCCTCCTTCTGCTTCTTCTTCGTGCCCACATACCTCCCTCCTTCAGTCTCATTGTCGTGCACTGCTACCTCAATTCGCTGTGGTCTGCTGCCTCAGTCCTCACTGCCGTGCTCTGCCCCCTCGCCGCCCCTTCGCCGACCACTCGCCGCGCTCTTACGCGGCGTACCCCCGTTGTTGCCGTGTGTGTGGTAGCCCTCGTTTCCCTAAGGAAACCCCTTCTCATCAGGTTAGATTAAGTTGTATGGATGATTTACAGCATGCATTTAACACAAATATGGATTATTTAGAGCATTTCCTGCGTATGAACATTAGAAAGATGATGGATGATTTTGTGTGGTTTGATTTGATATAGGTTCGTTTAGGCTTTTGGAAGTTTGTTTTCGGTTTCGAAGCGGTATATACTCTTTCATGTAGATGTACACGTTTTATTTTCCCAATCTTGATGTGGGAAATGAGATGTACACGTTTTTTTTGTATTGTTTTGCTAAACCTTTTCTAATAAACCTTGAATATCTAGGCAAGCCTTTTTGTGTAGTTAGATGGATCGAACTTGGGTCAATGCAAGTCGCATGTCAGAAGAGTATGAGAATGGAGTTGACTCCTTTTTGAAATTTGCCGAACAAAATGCTCCCAAAATGAATGAAAAAATCTATTGCCCATGCGTTAATTGTGTAAATGGCAGAGTACAAGAGATGGACACAATGCAGGAACATCTTATTTACGATGGGATGATGAAGAATTACACCATATGGACATGGCACGGTGAAGTGGTTGATATTCCAACAGTATCACAAACTATTGAGGATGATGTAACCTGCGAAGATCGAATAGAGGACATGCTTTGTGATGTGGGTCAAGAGAGCTTTCTTGAAGCACATGCATCTATATATGATACATTGAGGACCGATTCAGAGACACCTTTGTATTCCGGATGTACAACTTTCACACGGTTGTCATCTGTGTTAAGATTGGTCAATCTAAAAGCAAAATTTGGTTGGAGTGATACAAGTTTTAATGAATTACTCCAACTTTTGAAGGAGATGCTCCCAGACAATAACACCTTGCCGGACCGTATGTATGAAGCGAAGAAGATACTATGTCCGATGGGTTTAGAATATAGGAAGATACATGCTTGCCCTAATGATTGTGTGTTATACAGGAAATAATTCTCATCTTTAGACCAATGTCCAACATGTGGTGTATCACGTTACAAAGCGAAGGATGGTGATGATTGTAGTTAGGAGAGTGGTAAAAAACGTCCTCCTGCAAAAGTTTTATGGTATCTTCCAATAATTCCAAGATTTAGGCGGTTGTACACTCACGAAGATGCTGAAAATTTAATTTAGCATTCAAAGAGAAAAACATGTGATGGGCAAATGCGACATCCATCTGACTCTCCCCAATGGAAGAATTTTGACCGTCTATTTCCAAGTTTTGGTAGTGATGCAAGAAACCTTAGACTTGGATTAGCAACAGATGGGATGAATCCTTTTGGAAATTTAAGTAGTAACCATAGTTCATGGCCCGTTTTATTGATGATTTGCAATCTTCCACCATGGTTATGCATGAAGCGCAAATATGTCATGTTGTGTATGATGATTTCAGGTCCAAGACAGCAAGGAAATGACATAGATGTGTACTTGATTCCTTTGATAGAAGACTTAACACTATTATGGGAGGAAGGAGTAGATGCATTTGATGGGTATCAGCAGCAGAAGTTCAAGTTGCATGCAATGTTATTTTGTACCATTAATGACTTCCCTGCCTATGGAAACTTGAGTGGGTATAGTGTGAAGGGGCATTATGCTTGTCCTATTTGTGAAGAAGAGACCAGTTATATACAATTGAAACATGGAAAGAAGACAGCTTTATAACGAGCACGAGAAAATTTCTCCCGCATGACCATCCATACCGTAAACCGAAGAAAGCTTTTAATGGCATACGGGAGGATGAAATTGCCGGAGAACCATTGACTGGTTTAGAAGTTTACGATCGAGTGAAGAACATAAGCATTACATTTGGAAAGACCCAAAAAAGGTCTTCTGACAAGAACATGTGGAAGAAGAGATCAATTTTGTTTGATCTTCCATATTGGAGCCATTTAGAAGTACGACATTGTATTGATGTTATGCATGTGGAGAAGAATGTATGTGATAGTCTCATTGTCGCCGCCGTCCATTCCGACGTCCTGAGGACGTCTCGAACGTTAATGCGAGCGGTCGCGAAAAGATGGGTGAGACTCGCGTTTTTTGTTAAAATTGTGTTCATTGCTTCCGAGGTGCTCAACACTGAACTATCCTCTAATAGAAGCAAGGTTTTCGAAAAGGGGTTCTTTTGGAGTTTCCACCAATGTTTTGACCAGAAACATTGGAAAAGGAAAAAAGGCGTTGATTTTATTAAAAACCAACTTGGCCATTATAACCAGAGTTGGGTAAGGGAGTTAGTTACGTGTGGGGAAGGTGTTAGCACCCCCACAACGCCCCTTTCGGGTTCCCTATGACGGATTTATTCATTAAGTGAAGATTATGAGAAATTACGCATTTACCCTTATTTTATTGATACAGTTATTTAGATATGGTTATCTACATGATTGCATACAGAAAACAATAAATAAAGCAATAAAGAAGAAGAGAATTGAGAAAAACCTCCGTAGCAAGCTTTATATTATGATTCTTGTACAAAGAGGACGCGTTTCGGCAGTCCTTCGCTCTACAATTGTTCTCCTCTCGTCTACCCTAATCGACTCGGCTAATTTTCTAGAAGAAATCGAATGCCGGAATACAAATTCCTTAACTGATTGTTACCTTTTAAAGGCAATCAGAAAGATCATTCGAGAGAGGGAGAGAAGTAGACAAGTCTTCTGAGTTGTCTGGTGTGTTGAGAATGACAAATGAGGCTCCTATTTATAGCCATTTTTCGCCTGGACATCTGGGACGGCCGTCTGGGTTGGGACGGCCGTCCCAACTGCATATTTTACACTGGGACAATTTGGGACGGCCTGGTGCATTTGGGACGGCCGTCCCAATTGAATTTGGGGGTTTGGGACGCGCGTCCCAAATGTGAGACGTGCGTCTCACATGCAATTTTGGTGTTTGGGACGGTCGTCCCAGTTTGGGACGGCTGTCCCAAACTGCTTTGGCCTGTCTTCGCGTTCTGGGACCCCCGAGAAGCTTTCCTTTCCTTTTTTCGGACGTTGTTTGATGCTGATGTGTGTCCGTTGAAGCTTTATCTTCATATAGGAAGTCTTCTTGGCCTTCATTAAGATGCTGGGCGTGCTTTGTCTTCGTGTAGGAAGTCTCTTTAGTCTTCATTGTGTGAATGGGTGAACTCCGTTTTGTTGCGGGAGGTCTTTCTCAGTTTTTTGATATGCGGCCGGGTGAACTTTATTTGTGTGAAGTTTCCCTAGCCATTTTGAGAGGCCGGGCAAAATTAGGGGTCTACAGCTGCCCCCCCTTCACCTGCCTAGCTAATTTGTTCGCTCGATATGCCGACAAAATTAGTTGGTAGGGGAAGGAGTTAGCCCTTTTGCCCGGTTATCCTTCGGATGCTGCTTCTTTGCTGATCCTCCGGATGATAAATATTTTGATAGGTACCAACCCCTATCTGGTTTGAGCCTTCTTTTATAAGGCTTTGGTGAGTATTTACCCTCACCAGGAATAAGTCTGTATTTTACTAGACTTTTGTGGGTACCTACCCCCACTAGGTATGAACCTTGTTCTGCAAGGTTTTGGTGAGTACCTACCCTCACCCGGTATGAGTTCGCATTTTGCTAAACTCTTGTGGGTACTTACTTCCGAGGTGCTCAACACTGAACTATCCTCTAACAGAAGTAAGATCTTAGCAACCCATTTTTGAAATGCTTAGGTGAGTATTTTTACTCCACCTAATGCATTTTGCTAAGTTTTGATGAGTACTTACCCTCATCCGGTACAAACCTTATTTTTAAGGTTTTGGTGGGTACCTACCCCCACCTGGTACGAATCTGCATTTTTGCTAGATTCTAGTGGTTTTTACACCTCCACTTGGTGTGAACCCGCATATTGACTAGGTTCTAGTGGATTTTACACCCCCACTGGGTGCGAACCTGCATATTGACTAGGTCCTAATGGATTTTACACCCCCATTGGGTGCGAACCCGCATATTGACTAGGTTCTAGTGGATTTTACACCCCCACTAGGTGCAAACCTGCATATTGACTAGGCTCTAGTGGTTTTTACACCCCCACTGGGTGTGAACCCGCATATTGACTAGGTTCTAGTGGATTTTACACCCCCACTGGGTGCGAACCTGCATATTGACTAGGTCCTAATGGATTTTACACCCCCATTGGGTGCGAACCTGCATATTGACTAGGTTCTAATGGATTTTACACCCCCATTGGGTGCGAACCTGCATATTGACTAGGTCCTAATGGATTTTACACCCCCATTGGGTGCGAACCTGCATATTGACTAGGCTTTAGTGGTTTTTACACCCCCACTGGGTGCGAACCTGCATATTGACTAGGTCCTAATGGATTTTACACCCCCATTGGGTGCGAACCTGCATATTGACTAGGCTCTTCTCATTCAATCTTTTGATTGATGAGTTCATACCCCTAACGGGCCTTCGGAGAAGTGTTGGCGGCTTACGGTCTTTGATCATGTGCCTATTCCTTGGGGAATGATTTGGTTTTTTTTCTTTTTTTACCTTGACTTTTTTAGTCATCCGGTTTTTACCAGGGATTTCATTCTTTTGGCTTTTTATTTTAGCCATCCGGCTTTGCCGGGGATTCTTTGTTTTGGCTTTTTTGTTTAGCCATCCGGTTTTGCTGGGGATTCTTGGTTTTTGGCTTTTCTGTTTAGCCATCCGGCTTTGCCGGGGATTCTTTGCTTTTGGCTTTTTTTTTGTTTAGCCATCCGGCTTTTGCTGGGGATTCTTTGCTGGCTGCCTCTTATTAGGCGGGAATCCTCTGGGGATTTTGAATTCTCTTATTGATTGTGCCTCTTGATTAGGCGAAGATCCACTTGGGGATTTTGTTGTGCCTCTTGATTAGGCGGGAATCCACTGGGATTTTGTTGATTTTTTGATTGTGCCTCTTGATTAGGCGGGTGCTTCAATAAGTGGTGAAGGCTTTTTACTTTTTGTTTTTTGCCTCCGAATAGGTCGATGTTCTACTTGAGGGTATTTGTTCTTGATAATACCTCCGAGTAGGTGGATGCTTTTTGAAAGCTTTGTGCTTGTATTACCTCTTATAGGTTGACTTCCCATTTCTTGGGGATATCGGTTTTTTGCTTACCTTAGGCGGAGGCTCTTCTTGGGAGTGAAGGCTTCGCACTTCGCCGGGGATATTCATACTCGGGTGTTCCGGATGGTTAACTCCCTGAGGATATGAATTTGTAATTTGCCTTTGCTGGTAGGCTTGCTGGGGATTTTTCTTTTTGATGATCCACTGGAGAATTAATTTCATTCCGGAGATCTATTTTGAATTGCCCCCCTAGGGAGGAACGGAGTTTTCGACTCCTTACGGGTTGTTGTTGTTTGCGCTGGCTTTGCCTATGCTCTTATTTTGCTGGGGAATGGGTTTCTACCCTTTTCTTGCAATTTCTCTTTTTTTTTTGCGATTTAGCTTTTGCATATGTGCTCCTTTTATGCACATTGGCTTGATCTTTGGATGAGAAAGATATCTTTTTTCTTCCTCTTTTCTTTTTGGAGATCCCTGGGGAATTTTTCTTTGCTTCTTGGGGATCAAATCCTTGGTTTGATTTTTTATGATGGAGTCTTGGCTCTAACTTTTGTGAGGCTCTTTATTGAGCGGAATGAAGAGTTTTTTTTTCTTCTTTTTCTTTTTTGGGATTCACCGAGGAGTCTGTCAGCTTCCTGGGGATCCAATTTTGATGATGGAGTCCTGGCTCCTAGTTTTGTGAAGCTCTTATTTGAGCTGGAAGATGGGAAAATTTTTGTTTTCCTCTTTTTGTCTTTTTGTAGACTTTTCTTGATATACTTTTTTTGGAGATTTTTATTTGGCCTTTTTCTGTGGTGGCCTCTATTAGGGGATGAAAAGTTTTTCTTTTCTTTCTTTTTGTTGCCCCCTGGTGATATGGAGGACTTGACTCCGTATTTTCTTTGATGGACTTTTATGTAGTCCTTATTCTCCTTTGAGGAATAAAGCGGAGACTCTTGCATGAGTGTGCTTGATGACTCATGTGGCGACGAAGCTGAGTCGTGAGGTAATCTTTTTGTCTTGCCTCTGTAGTAAGCAAGGATCCTCTTGGGGATGACCGAGCCTTTCCATTGGCTTTTTCATTTTGATGTACCTTCTTTTGTTGGTATAGAAGGTTGATGGTTGGAGCTAGTTTCCTTGAAGCTCCTTATTTTGCTGAAGATAATTTTGATTTTGCCTTTTTCTATCGCGATTTAATTTTATCGCGACTTTTTGAAATCCGGCTTTTTAGTATATCATGTGTGCCTTTTATTTTATAGTTTTTGTACACATGGGCTTTTGAAATGTGAAACAGAAATAACTACTTTTATTTATTACTGTTTTTTTGTTGGATACATTTCAAGCATATTCGAAATACTAGAAAGCTATAAAAATAAATCCTAATCGTCCGCCTCGGGCTGGAATGGGCGAGATGGTGCCGGCGAAGGAAGCGACGGAGTAGGCGGCGCTGAATCTCGCCCGAGTCTGGACCAAGCTCTCTATTTGGCGGTCTGTTCTGTCTTGCTCGACGGTCACCAGCTAAACCGCTGGCGTATAAACCGGAACTCTCCTTCCATATAGGCGTGCTCCTCGTCTAAGCGTCGGTACAAGCCGGAGAAGTCCGGATCGCGTGATTGCTGCTGGGACTCTGAAGTGGTAGGGATATCTTGCGGCGTCCCGAAGTCGCGCATATCCCATGAAATTGAGATGATAGGGTTTAAGATGAACCCTGTTCCTTCTCTGCTGAGGATATTCATGTGCGTCAGCACTCCTCCGTTGATAGGCTCTGGTTGAAGTTCGGCCTAGGATATCTTCTCCGTCCATGCATCCCCAATATTCGGCTAGAGGGGTAAGGAAGGGAGCCACCATGATCGCTCCCGTCGGTCCTCGAATACCGCATTCCTTTACGGCCTGCAGGAATGCGTATCCTGGGTTGCATCGGTGTCCCCGATGCATGCGATAGACTATAAAAAGATCAGCCAGCGTGACCTTTCCCTGGCTTTCCTTCCTGCCGTGAATGGTCCCAGCAAGTAATTTGTGGCAAATGCGAAGAGGGGGATTGAAGGCTGCACCCTTCGGATTAGATGGGAGATTGATAGCTCCAGTAATCTCCTTCCACATACTGGTGGTGGTGAGAACGGTAGGTTTCTCCAGATATGCGGACCGATATTCCGGTGTTCTTGTATCGGCTCGTTGGCAGTAATCCCATGATGACGTTGAAGTCATCCAGGGTAGTGGTCCAGTAGGCTCCATCCATCCAGAGAGGAGACAGCTTGTGTTGGTGGCACTCCAGGAATTGCGAGATGGCATTTCCATCATGTTGACAGAGGCGAGGAACTCCATTGTAGCGGTGCGATAGATCCGAGTGGGCGGCTCGCGGAGTAGGAAGTCCCATCCTATGTTGTGGATGAACTTCCTAACGTCTTGCTCCCGACCGAATGTAGCAAGGATCACAAAATCTAACCGCAGCATAGGGTACCAGGCAAATTGTTGGATATTTGCCAATCGTTGTTGATGCGCTTCTGCCATCATCAGGCTAGTGACAGGAGTTCTCCTAGCAGCAGTCCGAGTGCGTTTTCTTCTGGACGAGGCTTCTCCGGGTTCCATTGTGAGCTCTACTTTCTTAGAAATGCTAAAAATGTATGGAGGAGGAGGAAGAACAAAATAGGAGGCTTGAAATGAGGTGCCAAAGCTCAATTCCCGCACCTCTCATATATAGCCGCGCAAGGGAGTTTGGGACGGCCGTCTGGGTTGGGACGGCCGTCTCAAATGGCCAAATTGGTCATGGCTCAGCCCCCACCTGAGATGCACGTCTCAAACAAAAAATGGCACTTGGGACGGCCGTCTGGACATTGGGACGGCCGTCCCAAGCTTCTTATGCTGGTTTTTCAAGTTTTTGATGAGAAAGAAGATGGGACTCCATTCATTGATGTTTTAATGCATGTAATGTTTTATGAAATGCATCCTATGATCTATGTCAGTTAATATTTTGAAAGTTTTAACTGATGTGCTTTGACTTTGGGTGCGTTCTTGGTGTTGGACCTTAACGTCATCTTGTTTCTTGGATAACAAGCTTAGCTGTATTGATTTGTCGTCTTGGAATTTTCTTTGCTATGGCAGAAGAGCAATCTTCTGTTTGTAGGGCAACTGCCATATCAATGCCTTTCTTCCTTTCCTTAGGGATTTCAACCTTCCTATTGATCATTATGTTACCACATTCCCCTTTATTACTTGAATGCTTTATAGTGAAATGGTCAAGAGAAGAGAAAGAAAAGGATTTGTATCAAAGGCTTGTGTTTTAGAGGGATATTTTTGTATGAAAGGTCTTTGTAAGAATGGCTAGCCCAGGTTGGTCGGTGTTTAGGCTAGTTTAGACAAAACGTTTTGCTCTTATAACGAGGCGTCGTTGCTTATTGTTATATAGCGCCTTTTTGCGATTGATTAACTCCCCTAGGCCGCCCTTTCGGGTTTTCAGTCTAGGATGCTGTGCTTATGTCCTAACTTTTGTCTAGGTTTCCCTCTTTTGTATTTATTTTTAAGGAATACCTAGCGGACTTTTTTTATAACCCTAACTTTTGCCCAGGTTACCCTTTATTATTGTTCAGGTCTCCTACCGGGTTTACCCTAACTTTTGCGCAGCCCCCTTTGTGGGTTTCCTGCCGGGTATTTTGCCCTTTTATTTTCTTGTCTCGGTCTTTGACCTTGACGGGCTTTCTTTTTTGTATGCATATATATTTTTTTGCACAACATTGTCGAAACTTGATTTTATCAAGATAAATTTTAGTTGTGTTTCTAATTAATCAATCATTTTTTACTTTACTTTGCGGCGTTTTAATTATTCAGACGCATTTGGAACAAAACGCTTTATCTAAACCTTGTTTATTAAAATGGGGTATAGATACATTTAGTAAGAAAAGAAGCAGATAGTAAGAATAGCACTCTTTTGTAATTTCAGGGAAATGTGTGCCCTAAAGATGCTCGGGGGACGGGCACACCCCGAGGAGTGATCTCTAATAGTCATTAGGTTTACATCCTTTAGAATCAGAAGGAGGACACCTAATGACTAACGCTACCCTTTGCGCTAATACCCCTCCTTTTCGGAATATCGTCTTCGAGGGGTAAGACTTCCCTGCTTTCCGTATGGTTTGATCTTTGGTGGGGTCGTACCCTAAACCATACTTTAGAGGATTATCTTTGAAATCTGGTGGCTCTTTTATTCCTTGAACATTCTTTCCGAGCCCCTGTCCTGGGCGATATCCATATCTTCTCATCATATGGGCCACCTTTGTATTACCGGGGAGTCTTTCTATGTTGGCAATTTCAAGTGCTTGAAAAGACGTTTCAAGAGCCTCTTCAGCTGCATCCACATATGGTTGGACAAATGGTTTACTTATCAGAAAGTCTTCTTCAGCTTGAACTGTGACGAGTTTATCATTTGTCACAAACTTGACTTTCTGGTGGAGCGTTGAAGGTATTGCCTTAGCGCTATGAATCCAAGGTCTACCAAGGAGACAACTATATGCTGGCGTGATGTCCATCACGTGGAAGTCTATATTGAAGATAGTAGGGCCGATTTGGATTGGTAGACTAATCTCTCCTACTACTTCACGTCTTGACCCGTCAAAGGCTCGAACAACTGTATTACTCGGGCGCATGTGGGTTCCTTGCACTGTTATCTTGTCGAGTGTGCTTTTAGGCATAACGTTTAAGGACAACCCATTATCCACAAGAACTTTGGAAATGAGATATTCTTTGCATTTGATAGAGATATGCAAAGGCTTATTATGATTTGACCCTTCCAAAGGGAATTCTTCATTGGTGAAGGTAAGATGATTATTGGCTGTAATATTACCAATGATTCCTTCAAATTTGTCTTGGGATATTGCATGCGGAACGAATGATTCATTCAAAACCTTTAACAGTGCATTTCGATGCGGTTCCGAACTCATGATGAGTGATAACAAAGTTATCTTTGCTGGAGTACGATTGAGTTGATCTATGATGGAGTACTCGCTTTGTCTTATGTATTGGAGTAACTCATCTGTCTCCTCCTTGGATTCTTTTTCTTCTTCGGCTTTATTTTTTGCCTTTTCTTTAGGAATATTATCTTGTAATTCCTTGGGGGAATATATTCTTCCACTTCGAGTCATGCCCCCAATACTGGCTATGTTGGAGATATCTTGATTGATTGGCGATTCTTCTGAGTATCTCCAGGGTACAGCTTTATTTGATGAATAAGGGAAAGGACGCGGTACGAATAAGCGTAAAGGCGTTATTGCTTCTTCCCTTTTAGTGTTTGGAATGATTAATGATGCTTGTTTGTTATTATCTTCGAGTTTATCGACCGTCGTAGAGATTTTGATGACGAAAGGCTTCTTTTCCATTTTTCTTATTTGTGGAAAGCACATCAGTTAATCCTTTCTTTTTATTATCTTTGTTATTAAAATGAGGAGGGATATGTGAATGTATGCAATTTATGAATGCAATAGACAATTTAAGGAGAGAAAAATAAATCCTTTTATTAGAAAGTGTTTATCCTTCTATACAATGCTTTGAAGCAAGTGTTGACAAAAGCGAAAAAGCTTGAAGAATCCTATAGGTAAATTAGGCTTTCTTCGTAATTCGTCTTCAGCTGTTATCACGTGATTTCTGAGCGTCTTGATTTGCTCAAACGCCGCCCGGCTCATGTCTTCACTATATCGACGAGCCTCTTTTATCTTCTCTTCTTGATGAACGATCAAGGCTTGCTGCTGATCAGACCTTTCTATTGCTTGGTCTCTTTCGCGAAGTAGTTGACCGTATTGAGCTAATCCATCTTTTTCTTTTTCACGTAGCTCCTATAGGTCTTCTCTGTATTTTTCAGTGGTTTCCCACCACTTCTGTGCTTCTGACCGAGTATTTGCTAGGTCGTCTTGTATTAGCTTGATCGTCTTTGCCTGTTCTGTCAACGCACTCTCAAGATGTGCTATTTCATCGCTCATGTCCCGGAATAGACTATCTTGCTCAAGCCTTGGCATCTTCAATGCTTGTTTAGTCTCTTCCTGATAGTCAGCACAATCATCTTTAAGACGCTCTATTTCGTGGTCCTTCTTTTTGCATTGCCTTTTTAGACCATCTATTATAAGGGCTGATTCTTGCTCTTTTTCTTCAAAAGCCCTCAGTTGAGCTTCCATGACTTCAACCCTCTTGTTCAAGGCATTGACCTGCAGTTGTAGCTCCTCACTGGCTAATGTTGTGGTGAATGAAGCAGATGGCTGGGGTATCCCTCTAGTTTTCCTCCATTCTTCATATTCACGGGATGTAGATACCTGAACCTTTCTGAGTTCTTTATCTCCCATGTAGACTGGTCTTTCCCATGCTTTCCGGACAGCAGATACTTCTTCAAAGCTATGGGAATAGTGGCATAGACTCAGCCCTCTGAGGTCTTCTTAGGTTGGCGCAGTCTGAGTTCTCATAAGTTGTCTCATAGCCATTTTAGGAGAGTAGGCTATACAACCTCTGAGACCTAGAAGTGGTATGCTCAGGTAATCTCCGCATCGTATCAGAATATAACCGGGTCGGAACCAAGGGCAAACCCAAGATACATGCTCTATATTCCAGTTTTCTAACTCGGCTTTCCACTCTAAAGCTTGACGATGTTGAAGAGGGATTTTCGAGAAACTTCTTAAAGGGTTAGGAAATACACCCATGTGGCTTGAAGCGTAGAAATGAGTGACACCCCATACGTATAGCAATGAAGTGCAACATCTAAGTGTTTTCCCCTGTTTCTGTCGGCAAAATTCTATTGAAAGCAGGGTGTCAGCAAGGATTGCAGGTATAGGACTCTTTGAGTACACATCCCAGGCAAAGAATGCATCCATTGCAGCATGATCCACAATATTCGCATGAAATGGGAATAATATGATTCCAAACATTGCCAATGCTAGAGTTTTGTTGAATGTAGACCAATCTTTCTTTTCAGCTAAAGAGGTCAGGTGGTCTTCTATTACAGGTATTTTCCAACCTCGGACATTCCCTTTCCCCTGTAAGGCAGATTGATGAGAGGGCAGTCGTATGATAGTAGCAACCTTTCTCACGGTCGTATATTCTCCTGAGCATACAAAAACCCCAATTGACTGAGGCCATCTAACCATGAGTTCGTACTCCTCTAAGGTTGGTACCGGGTCAAACTGCGAAAACTCAAAGCAGTGTAGATTGGGACTCCGAAGTGGACCAATGCTCTAACAAATATTGGATCGATGCTCGATCTTTAAGAGGTCAAGAATTCTTCCATAAGATTTCTCAAAACTAGCACGAGACCTCCGCGGCATATATGTACACAACTGCCTTAACTTCTCCACATGGCATAGAAGGATCTCCACTTTCTTTAATTGTCTACTACTAGATCCCTCCATTATCTAGCAGAAGTGAAAAATGCATGATATGAGGATGGGTTTTTGTAAATGCATGTATGCAAGTGTTTATTTTTCTAAGTATTATCATGTTTTATTCCTAATATGATGCATGATAATACTGGGTTTTTCTTGTAAGGAAAGCTTATCTATATGAATGTTTATGGATTTCAATGAAGAGAGTCCTATTTTCTTCTCTTTTTATTTTTATGAAGAAAAGGTGATATGAATTATAAGACTTTTGCTAATAATTTTTATTTTGTAACAAAGGTATTTTTATGACTTTAATATATTTTTTTATGACCCTTTATCTCTTCTGTCGGTCAACGTGGCTACTTAGCTTACAAAGAACCTGAAACCAGGCTAGCTTAACTGAAGACTGTCCGAGATAAAGGTCTTTTATCTTATCACTTTTTGTGATTTTTAGGGTTTTTCATTTTTTTGTTTGTTGTATGATTACCCTATGCTAATGCATCAATACAAATGCAGCAAACGTATGCACACACAATTCATACATCCATGAGCAGAGCCACGCTTATTTAATCACGAGGTAGGGTTTTCCTGCAGAAACGTGCTTGGTTTAGGTGGTTCTAACTGTTCTCACCAGGCCAAAGGTCCCCAAGGTGCCCCCATTATAGGGACCTCTCAATCTCTCAATCCTCGGGTCATGCACGGAACTCCATGTCGACACCCTTAGACCAAAAGAAGAGAGTTATCACCTTGAGTTGGTGGTTTTTCGACAACGATAGTAGCCCTGTGTGCCAACTAACCGATCGTATCTGCCACCCACTCCCTATAGGTATTCACTCTTGCCCCCGGGCATAGAGGGACTGTTGTGTGCAAGGGTTTTTGTGTGCAATTTATATTTCAAACAATTTGCAAAAATAATCATACAACAGTTATTTAAAGCCATACAATAAAAACATACAGAAGGGTAAAGGCGTAATTTCAAATCTTTGCTTAGTTTGAATTTATCCGTCACTAAATGGGATCAACTCTCGGACTTCCCCAGTGGAGTCGCCATCTGTCGCCGCCGTCCATTCCGACGTCCTGAGGACGTCTCGAACGTTAATGCGAGTGGTCGTGAAATGATGGGTGAGACTCGTGTTTTTTGTTAAAATTGTGTTCATTGCTTCCGAGGTGCTCAAAACTGAACTATCCTCTAATAGAAGCAAGGTTTTCGAAAAGGGGTTCTTTTGGAGTCGCCACCAATGTTTTGACCAGAAACATTGGAAAAGGAAAAAAGGCGTTGATTTTATTAAAAACCAACTTGGCCATTATAACCAGAGTTGGGTAAGGGAGTTAGTTATGTGTGGGGAAGGTGTTAGCACCCCCACAACGCCCCTTTCGGGTTCCCTATGACGGATTTATTCATTAAGTGAAGATTATGAGAAATTACGCATTTACCCTTATTTTATTGATACAATTATTTAGATATGGTTATCTACATGATTGCATACAGAAAACAATAAATAAAGCAATAAAGAAGAAGAGAATTGAGAAAAACCTCCGTAGCAAGCTTTATATTATGATTCTTGTACAAAGAGGACGCGTTTCGGCAGTCCTTCGCTCTACAATTGTTCTCCTCTCGTCTACCCTAATCGACTCGGCTAATTTTCCAGAAGAAATCGAATGCCGGAATACAAATTCCTTAACTGATTGTTACCTTTTAAAGGCAATCAGAAAGATCATTCGAGAGAGGGAGAGAAGTAGACAAGTCTTCTGAGTTGTCTGGTGTGTTGAGAATGACAAATGAGGCTCCTATTTATAGCCATTTTTCGCCTGGACATCTGGGACGGCCGTCCCAACTGCATATTTTACACTGGGACAATTTGGGACGGCCTGGTGCATTTGGGACGGCCGTCCCAATTGAATTTGAGGGTTTGGGACGCGCGTCCCAAATGTGAGATGTGCGTCTCACATGCAATTTTGGTGTTTGGGACGACCAGGTGTGTTTGGGACGGCCGTCCCAAATTGGGACGGCTGTCCCAAACTGCTTTGGCCTGTCTTCGCGTTCCGGGACCCCCGAGAAGCTTTCCTTTCCTTTTTTCGGACGTTGTTTGATGCCGATGTGTGTCCGTTGAAGCTTTATCTTCATATAGGAAGTCTTCTTGGCCTTCATTAAGATGCCGGGCGAGCTTTGTCTTCGTGTAGGAAGTCTCTTTAGTCTTTATTGTGTGAATGGGTGAACTCCGTTTTGTTGCGGGAGGTCTTTCTCGGTTTTTCGATATGCGGCCGGGTGAACTTTATTTGTGTGAAGTTTCCCTAGCCTTTATTTTGAGAGGCCGGGCAAAATTAGGGGTCTACACTCATTGGCACATTGTTAAACATTCAAGGAAAGTCAAAGGATGGGATCAAAGCACGTCAAGACCTTTGTGAGATGGGAATATGTCCTGAATTACATCCAAGGCCTGAAGGCAATAGAACATATCTACCACCAGCATGTCACACCTTGTCAAAGAAGGAGAAATGTAGTTTATGTCATTGTCTTGCAAGTATTAAAGTGCCACAAGGATACTCTTCAAATATTAAGAGTCTTGTATCCATGAAAGATCTGAAGTTAATTGGATTAAAGTCCCATGATTGTCACGTTTTGATGCAACAGTTGTTACCCGTGGCTATACGTAACATATTGCCTAAGAATGTTAGACATGCCATTATGCGACTATGTTTTTTCTTCAATTCTATTTGTGCCAAGGTTATCGATGAAAAATCACTAGATGAGTTGGAAAATGAGGCTACGGTTATGCTATGTCAATTGGAGATGTATTTTCCTCCATCATTCTTTGATATAATGATTCACTTAATAGTTCATGTTGTGAGGGAGATACGAATTTGTGGGCCGGTTTATTTGAGGTGGATGTACCCAATTGAGCGATACATGAAGATCTTCAAAGGGTATTCTAAAAATCCATACAGACACTGAAGCTTCAATTGTTGAGCGGTATATTGCAGAAGAAGCCATAGAATTTTGTTCGGATTACTTGGCAAGATTCGTACCTGTGGGTGTACCTAGAAATCGTCATGATGATAGGCTAAATGGTAAGGGAACTCGTGGTATTAGAATTCAAACAAAAGATCATGTAGAGTTGACCAACGCCCACTTGTATATTTTGAACAATACGAAGAGGTTACTCCTTACATAGATGCGCATAAAGCAATGTTAAAGGACCTAAACCCCAAAATGGGTGAAAGGTGGTTGATGAAAGAGCATAACAACAACTTTATCAATTGGTTTCAAAGCAAAATATTTTCAAGTGACAATGCCTCGATACACTCGAAATGGCTAGCACATGGGCCTAGATATAATGTTATAACTTGGCAAGGGTATGACATTAACAAATACTCATTCTATACGAAGGCACAAGATGACAAAAGTACAGTCCGAATAGTGGAGTATCTATTGAGGCAACATCTATGCACTTTTCTAGTGCAAAGGACAAAAACCCCATCATGGCATCAATTAGTTACTTTGGAGTCATTGAGGAGATTTGGGAGGTCGACTATACTAAATTCAAAGTGCCTTTATTTAAATGTAAATGGGTTGATAGCAATACTCGGTGTCCAAAGAGACCAAATGGGATTTACTTTGATTGATATAAACAAGATTGGTCATAAGGAAGAACCCTTCATAATGGCATACCAGGAAAAACAAGTGTTTTATGTCACTGATCCATCAAATGATAGGTGGTTAGTTGTCCTCAAAGGAAAAATGATTGATGTCACAAATGAGAATGGAGAAGAATTAGATGATTTTATTAACATTCAAAATTCACCACGGTTGCCTATTGCTATATCCCAATTGGAAGAGGACTTTGTTCATGCTACTCGCAATGACCATGATGAAGGCATATGGGAAAATATTAATACAATCTAAGTTATGTTTCTATTTGTTTATTTTTTTAACATGTAATTGAGGAGACTTTGCATGTGTATTGATATAATTCTATGTTTTTTTCATTACAGGTAAATGGCATGTCCTTCACCATCTCCTCCACCATCTCCTCAAGCATCTGGAAAGACATTTTCCAGTAAGAGGAGTTGACAATCTACACGGTTGAAAGGCTTGACCATTAGACATATATCTGGCCAGAAGTTATCTGTGTCTGTTGATCCTAGGACTGGCAAGGTGTCAGGTCCCTTTAGTACCCAATTTAGTAGCTACTTGGGTACACTAGCTAGAGAGAAGGTATTTATTCTATTTCAAAGTTAATTTCATTTCAAATATATTGTTGATACTCATGTTGTTTATGTTGTGTAGATATCTATTCTCCATCCTACTTGGGATCATGTGGAGGAAACTGTGAAGAACTTGTTATGGCAAGATCTTCTTGTAAGTATGTGTATTTAGTTGTTTATATTGTTTATACATTATTATCAATTGGTTAACTAAAACTTGTTTGCTATCTGTAGGAACACTTTGATATAGTCAATTCGAGGATGTGAGGAGGAAGATAATGACGACCATAGCAAAAATGTGGAGACAGTTCAAGTCCACATTGACCACTAAATGGGTGTATGCTCGAGGACAAAGTTAGGAAGGGATTAACCCCTTGCCAAAGATATGGCATAGATGAGGACACTTGGAAGAAGTTTGTACATAGTAGGACTGGTTCGAGTGGGAGGTAATGTTAATTGCTTAATTGACTTGAACATTTTATAATGAGTTGTGTATCTAATATTGTGTTCAATTATGTTGCAGGAAAGAAGACAAAAAGCAAAAGACATTCGGAGCAAGAATGTCGCCCCCACCTTCCGTCTCGTGGTGGGTATGACCTATTGACAAAGAAGATGATGGAGGAGAAGATGAGACTTCGACAGTCGGAGTTGGCCTCTTCCGGTTTAAGCGAAGAGCAGATTCCTCCACCATCTCCTCCAAAACGTCACCAGAAGTGGAAGAGGGCTCGTACAAAGCCTTCCGGTGACATGACATCGCAGGAAGCCCGAGAAATTGCTGCTCGGATTGTAAGTAAAAGAAGTTAATTTACTTTGAATTAGTTATATGTAACTTGTTCATTAATAAAATTAACTTTTATAATGTAGGATGCCTTGGAGGAGCAGAGTGTACACAGGGAACTTTCATCCCTTCCGGTCGTCGGGATATCTTGACCACTCGCTATTGGACGACCGGAACATCCAGGTCGTGTTCGAGCTGTTGGCCAAGGTGTGGGTGTCCGACGGTATTTTGGACCACCATCACAGGATATCCGCACCTCCACATCCCCGAGCCAAGAAGATATTGCTGCCTTGGAGATGGCTCTCACGGAGAAATTGACACCAGCCATCGGGGCAAAATTGGAGGAAGAGTTGACTCCTGCCATCGGCGCATGACTTGAGGAGACCATCACTCGCACATGTGCAGGAGCAGCTTCTGCGTATGACCTCCATGGGTACTTCATTTGCCGATGCTCATCCTCCATCAGGTGCATTTTCAACCACAAATTGGTACTTGACTTATGTTTCTAAAATCTTAGTCCTTATTGGAATTTACTCGTATTTGTAGGTCCAAGAGTTAGCACAAAGGGCAGTTGTGTTGAAGCCACTATCGAGGTCACACTCGAGGTGGCATCTATTCATCCCGAATCCACAAAGGATGATCGATATGGCTTGTGGGTTGAGGTAGATGAAGGTCTAAGGCTAGTGGCCCATGGATCAGTTCATGAAGGGGCTTCAACCATCCACAATGTACCTTTGGATCCTAACTTGGTCAAAGTAGTGGTTGAAAAGGTGGTTGACGCCGCGGCTAGTGTCCCTATCCCCACCGAAGAGGTGCGGACAGTGGGCCAAGCCCTTCAAACCTTCATTACTTGGCCCCGACATTTAGTTAGGTCAATAATGGCAAAGGTATGTATATGTATGGTTATAATACATCTAACACATAAATAAATTGATTTATTATTTATGATTATATTTTATAAAATATGTAGGATGTTCGGCAGCCAAAAGACATGGGTAAAGCTATTGCCACTCCTTCTGCATCTAAGGAGAAGACACCAGTTGTGGAGACTTCTACAAATCCAATTTTTGATCTCTTGTCTCTTTCCCCACAATTGTATCTGCAGTCATTCCAAGTTCCATGGGATTGTACATTATTTGGGATGGCTTCTAACAATATCCCCCTATACATTTCCCACACTAATGCCCTGGAGATTGGGATGGGCAATCAATGTCTAAATATAGCTGTTTTACAATTTTGGACATTGTAAGTTCATATCTTTCATGACTCTTTTCATTTTAGTAAATATATAAGCTATAAGTTCACTTAAATTGGCATATTTTAGGATGATGCACGAAATGATAGTGGAGCAGGGCATTGGTCATGTGTATGGATTCTTCGAGCCTCAATCCATACAAAAGTTTGGGAATAAGCGTGATCAAATTCTCGGTTACATGCGGAATTGGATCACCGATTCTAAAAGAGATATTTACCTTGGAGCATACCATCATTCGTAAGTTATCCCAGCCTCTTCCGGTTTTACACAAGTTTTTTTAATAGATTCTAATCATGTGTATATACGAAACCACTGGCGACTATTAGTTATTTGTCCAAAGCGAGAATCTTGTGTGTTGGTTCTCGCTCATTGGGAAGGAAACCTGACATAGAGCTAAAAAATATTGTAAATGAGTAAGTATTTCTTATATTATGTCTAAACATCTTGATTATTCTATTTCTAACCCCCTTCTTTTCAATATATAGTGCTCTAAAGGTTTGTAGTACATTAGGTGGAAAACACACAAGTAAAAGCACAACTCCAAATTGGAATTTTATCAAAGTAAGTAGCCTTTATATATATTATACTATCTATTAATTTATGTTCAAATTTAATAGTTATTTTTAACATATTTAGTCATTTTTAGTGTAACAAACAAAATGGAGGATACGAGTGCGGCTACTATGTAATGTATTGGATGTGGCTCATCATTTTTGGTAGCATTCAGGATAGTTGGAATGAGGTAAGTTGACATTTGCTATTATATTCAATTCCTTTATTTTTATTGCTTAGGGTTTACCATTCTATTATTGTGAACTTCTTACAGGCATTTAAAGATATAGAACCTTTGCCTATGGATACTATAGACATGGTTAGAAACAAATGGGCAGAAAAGTTTGTACAAGTAGTTAGGAATAGGATTGATTGATAATTTTTTGTGTATTTTGTACATAATTTGGCTGATTTTGACATATATATCTATCATTTTATATATTAGTGATTAGCTGAAATAAATATACTGTCTGGACTGAGATTATAGCAGGTCGTGTACTGTTGGTGGCACTAAAACAGACCAACATTTAAAAAAAAAAAAGGGATATTCTACGTCGGTTATTGCATTAACCGACGTTGTAACGTCGGTCGCTTGAGCGATACAGAACCCGAGAGTCCCCTTTGTTTGAAGGCTTCGTCGCTCAAGCGAGTACACCGGTCGCTTGAGCGAGAAAGGACTTTCAACGTCGGTTAGTTCAATAACCGACGTAGAATTTACTAATTTCTACGATGGACATTTGGTTAACCGACGTAGATATATATCACTTTCAACGTCGGGTATTCTGAACCGACGTAGAATCCTTTGACATTCAACGACGCCTGAATCAACGACGTCATTGGAACCGACGTTGAATGCCTCCCACACCCGACGTTGAATGATCATTCTGTAGTAGTGAAAATAAAATAAAATAAAATATTTAAATAGCTAAAAATAAAATAAAATATTCAAATAACAAAAAATAAAAATAGAAAATAGAAAATAAAAACGAAACAAAAAATGAAAGTAAAATAAAATATACAAATAACTAAAAATAAAATAAAAATATTCAAATAACTAAAAATAAAATAAAAATAGAAACGAGAAAATAAAAATTGAAAACCTAGACAAAAATCTTGGTCCCGGCAACGACACCAAATTTGATTGATGTCGTACTCGGTCAAATAATTAAAGCGAGAAAAATGTAGTACTAGGAAGCCTTCCTAGGTCGTCCCCGAAAGACCACAAATTCCTATCAAAGCTTGTCAATTTTTCGAATTAAAACAGAAATAAAAGGAGGATTTTTCAGATTTAAAATATTAGATGAACTAGAACAAAAACAGATTATAAAAATGCGAAATAAAAACAAATTAAAATGCAATTGATTTCTTGATTCCAATGTAGTGTCACTTATCCTAGATTACGAAAATAATTTGAAATTAACCAACTAAGCAAAGATAAATCCCAAATTATATTCCAATTCAAAATTAATCAACTAAGCGAAGATTAATCCCAAACTAGCTTTAACCCTTATTCCAATATGAAATTAACCAACTAATCGAAGATTAACCCAAATTATCCTTATACAATTAAGCATTGCATACATCACATAATCTCATCTCTAACATAGAATTAAGCAAACTGTGATATTAGTTTCGGTTTATTAAGCATAAATAGATAATAATTCAACACTAAGATTAAGAGATGAAGAGTTAAGAGAACAAACAAAATAGAAGAACAAAACCTCAAAGATCTACTGCATTCTCCTCAGAAAATCAATATAAAGATTTAGCTATCCATGCAAAATCAAAAACGCAGAAGAAGAGACATATGCAGGGCAGATTCCGTAGTGAATTTTCTACTTCAATTTTGGCCACCTTTCGATTGGAATTTGACAATGCTCATGAGAGAGACAATTGTATTCTTGCTTCTTAGCTTTACAACTCACTTTGAATCGCCCAATTTGGAGTGTTGTAGCTCCATATATGTACATCTCACTGGGCAAAGGTCGGCTGCGCGTTTTTCCTTGGTGTGTTTGATGTGTGGCTGCCTCTCCTTTATATAGAAAACCCTAACCCTAATCTTAATCTAGGTTTGGGTCCAATTGGCCCACAAAATACATCATAAAAAAAAACTGATTCTAATGGACAGTTAGCATGGCATCTGGCCCCATTTTTCAAGCCCAAAATTGCTTTGAACTGTATATAATAAAATATGGCATTTGGCCCAATCTTCCAAGCCCAAAATTGCTTTAAACTGTCCTGAAAATAATAATGAGCAAAAATTAGATCAAATAGATCCAGATTAATTAAAATCTAAATTATTGGCCAAATGAAGCCAAATTAATAAAAATTCACTAATAACAGAAAGTTAAGCCCAAAACACTAATTCAAATAAGTATAGAAAGGTAAGAAAATATGGGAATATAATGACTCATTAACCTCTACCTGAAAATATCAAGTATGCATATTTAGACTGTAGACCCCAAATCTTGCCCGGTCTCACAATAAAGATCAGAAGACCTCCTTTTCGAAGATGGACGAAGCCTAAGAAGCCACTAGGAGAGACTATTAGGCCCCATACTAGGATAGGAGGGATTTTTGGCACAAAAATAAGGATTTTCGCCCTTTTGGGGTCGAGACCGCCGTCTCGGATTCGAGACCGCCGTCTCGCCATTCTTGCAAGGCGAGACGGCCGTCTGGAATGTCGAGACGGCCGTCTCGACCTTGTCAGACGAGACGACCGTCTTGACCTGACAGGCACGGATCCCTATAAATAAGGCCTCCCTTCCCCTCATTTCTCACAGCTTTCTCACTCTCTCTCTAGTCACATCAATAGTTTCTCTCTCTAGAATCCCTCCGACGCATTTCTGGAGCTTCTGACTGTCTTTAGAGTTGTTTTTAGAGCGTTTTGAGAGGTTTCCGACGCCGTGTAGAGTGAAGGGCTGCCGCAAAGCACCCTATTTTAAAAGAATTAATAGAAAGCTAGCTTCGGAGGTTCCTACTTTCTATCTCTATCTTTTACCGCATTGTTTAAATTACGCAATAGACATTAGGGTCATGTAGTCGTAATCTTTAAATTCCGCAAAATAAAAGGGAAAAAGCGTATTTTTCCGGTTTATTTATTAACAGAATAGCTGGCCTATCATAGGGAACCCGAAAGGGGCGTCGTAAAGGAACTAACACTTCCTTTACACGTAACTAACTCCCTTACCCAACTCTGGTTCTAACGACCAAAGTTGGTTTTTCGAAAACCAACGCCTTTTAAACTCCTTTTCCGATGTTTCTGGTAAAAACATCGGTGGTGACTCCAGAGAACCCTCAAAAACTAGCTCTTGGATTAGCCCAGTTATCGGACAATCCAAGAGCACCTTTTTGAAAACCTCGCCCTCAGGTTCAGCCCGGTTATCGGACAACCTAAAGGCGTTGTAACCACCAATAAAAAACGCGAAAATCAAAGGAAGTCGAAACCATCGCTTCGCTCCGACTGCCCTCGTTTTGACGGCAGCGACAGATGGCGACTCCACTGGGGAAGCCTAGAGAGTTGATCCCATTTAGTGATGGGCCGGCTTAAAAATAAATAAACCAAAAAAATAACGCTTTTTGCCCTACATTGTATTATAACATGTTTTACTGTTTGGCTTTAATAAATGTTGTTTGTTTATACTTACGCAATTGTGTGAAATAAAAATTGTACACAAACCCTTGCACACAACAGTTCCCTCTATACCCGGGGGCAAGTGAGAAATCCATAGGGAGTGGGTGGCAGGTACGGTTCGCTGTAATGATGGCCTTGTGCCCACCGGTGTGATTGGAAACCACCACTCAAGGTGATAACCTTCCTCTTTTGGCACAAAGACTGACTATGGCCTTAGTGCTAAGCATGGTCGGAAGGCTGGAGAGTGGGGACCCTATAATGGGGGCACCTTGGGGGCCTTAGCCTTGGTGAGAACAGTTAGAACCTACCTTCGCCAAATCACTTTTCTGCAGGAAAACCCTACCTCGTGATTAAAACGAATTCTCGCCTGTTCGTGGATGATCGAATTGTGTGTGCATATGTTTGTTGCATTTGTTTGTTGCATAGCATAACCAAACAACAGAAGAAAAGTCCAAAAAATATTTTCGCAATAAACACCCTTATCTCGGACAGTCTTCCTTTTAGCTAGCCTGGTTTCAGGTTCTTTGTAAGCTAAGTAGCCAAGCAGTTCCGACAGAAGAGATAAAGGACGCAAAATATATTTTCACATAAAGCCACATGTTATCTCGGACAGTCTGCCTTTTAGCTAGCCTGGTTTCAGGTTCTTTGTAAGCTAAGTAGCCACGCAGTTCCGACAGAAGAGATAAAAGGCTATAAAATAAAAATCCAAAAATAATAAAAAAAAATCAAAACATTTGACAAAGTCGTACCATTCATATTCATCACATCACGAGTAAAGAAAAACCAAGAGAGAAAATAAAAAGTGAGAACGCATTCAACATCATTTAAACAGAATCTCTCATGCATAAGCATATCCATATTAGTTTAAGCACTTAACATGCATTAATAAATCTTTTTCGGGCATTCTAGAAAGTGGCTGGTCCTCTCCCCATCCGAACTCGTGCACAAAAAGCAAAGGCAATGGAAAACTTAGAAGAGAAAAACCAAAAGCTCACTGCGGAGGTCAATACCCTTCGCGAGCAAGTAGCCCAACTGATGGAGGTTGTACGCCAGGGGCAGAGTAAGGGCGAAGACCAAGCTGAACACATCCCTCACCATGAGGAAGAGGAAGAGGAATACTTCTTTGACGGGAAGGATGCTAAGACTGCACGCATCCTTACCCCAGAGGTATCCAAACAACAAATCTCCGCCCTAGAAGAAAGGCTGAAGGCGGTGGAGGGGCACAACTTCGACGTCAAGGAGGTGGCGGACATGTGCCTAGTAAAGAATATCCACTTCCCTCCCAAATTCAAGATCCCGGATTTCCCCAAATACGCCAGGATGACCTGCCCAAAGAACCATCTTACGATGTATTGTCGTAAGATGGCCGCCCATGCTGAGAATGAGAAACTCCTGATCCACTGCTTCCAGGAGAGTCTGGCGGATACAACTATCAATTGGTATATGCAGCTAGAGAGAGGGCAGGTCCAGAGCTGGAAACAATTGGCTGATGCTTTTCTTCGTCGCTACCGATACAACATTGATCTAACCCCCGACAGGTCAGATCTCAGGACTCTAAGTAAAAGGAGCGACGAACCTTTCAAAGCATACGCCCAAAGATGGAGGGAAATGGCAGCCCAGATAGAGCCTCCTTTGACGAATAAGGAGACAGTGGCTATGTTCATCGATTCACTAACTGGAGCGTACTACGACAAGGCAATAGCCAGTACCTCCAACCTTTTTTCGGACATAGTCACTGTGGGTGAAAGAGTGGAGTAGGGACGGAGAAGCGGGAAGATAGCACAGTCTTCCCAAGCTGGTGTCTCGTTCAGAAAGCCTGATGGCAAGAAGAAGGATGAATCTGTGCATGCGATCAACTTTGCCACTCCTTCTTCTGCCCCACCAACGGCCAGGCAACCTCGCAAGAAAGAGAGGAAGTTCACTCCAATCTCTACTTCCTATGGGATGCTGCTACCTCAGCTGTTGGAGGCTAAACTCCTAACCTGCGTTCCTCCCAAGAAGCAGTTGGAACCCCCTACCCCGAATGGTATAAGCCGAACGAGAAATGCGCTTACCATTCGGGTTCACCCGGGCACTCTACAGAAAATTGCTTGACCCTTAAGTATCGGGTTCAAGAATTAATCGATGCCGGGTGGATAACTTTCGATGCCTTTGCTTCCGATGTCGACACCAAACCTCTGTCAAAGCCAGAGTAGCAGAGAGGGAGGACTGGGAGGATCAACCATGGGATGTCTGTTCTTTTTTAAGCTTTTCTCTATATCTCCTGCGGTCCTCGCCCGTGGCCGCAGGAATTTTGATTAAAAGGGCTTGTACATACATTTACACTTTCTTTAATACACGAGGCATTTTGTCATATTCATTCTTTTCCCTCTTCTATTTATTATTCTTTCAAAGATAAATTGAATAATAAAGTCTATGACTAAAACAGAACCTAAAACACATCATGTCTGTGATTGATGAACCTTTGTGGACCCCGGAAACCGAAGGCGAATGGGTCGAGTCTGACAATGAGCAGGAGACCATTTCTCCGGACATGCAAAGAATGCTGGAAAAGGAAACACGCATCATACAACCACATCAGGAAGAGATAGAAACTGTTAATTTGGGAGAAGGGAATGATGAGAAAAAGGTGAACATCGGCACCCAAATAGAAAGTAGCATAAAAAGGGGATTGATACAGCTTCTGAAGGAATATATAAATGTATTCGCTTGGTCTTATCATGACATGCCTGGGCTCGACACGAGTATAGTGGAACATAGGTTGCCGTTGAAAGAAGGGTTCCGACCTGTGAAACAAAAACTTAGGAGAATTAAACCAGATTGGTCCCTAATGATCAAAGAGGAGGTACAAAGGCAACTGGACGCCAATTTCTTGGTAGTTTCTAAATACCCAGAATGGTTAGCCAACATAGTACCCATCATCAAAAAGACCGGGAAGGTCAGGGTGTGTGTGGATTATAGGGACCTCAATCGAGCAAGTCCAAAAGACGACTTTCCCCTACCACATATAGACACGCTGGTAGATCATACCGCTACCAACACACTATATTCCTTCATGGATGGGTATGCGGGGTATAACCAGATCAAGCTAGCCATCGAGGACAGAGAAAAAACCTCCTTCATTACACCATGGGGCACCTTTTGCTACCGAGTAATGCCATTTGGACTAAAAAATGCAGGGGCAACTTATCAAAGGGCTATGGTCACGCTATTCCATGACATGATCCACAAGGAAATAGAAGTATATGTGGACGACATGATTGCCAAATCCAGAAATGAAATGTACCACATTCAATATCTCAAAAAGCTTTTTGATCGACTTCGGAAGTATCAGCTTAAACTAAACCCGGCAAAATGTACTTTCGGAGTACGTTCAGGAAAATTATTGGGGTTCATTGTCAGCCAAAGAGGAATTGAAGTGGATCCTGACAAAACCAAGGGAATTCTGGAAATGCCTCCACCAAGCACAAAAAAGGAGGTCAGAGGTTTTCTAGGCCGAATCAACTGCATTGCCCGTTTCATCGCACAGTTAACGGATAAATGCATACCCATCTTTAAACTGTTGCGCAAAAATCAACCAACAGTGTGGAATGAAGAATGCCAACAAGCATTCGATAAGATCAAAACATGTTTAACCAATCCGCCAGTATTAGTACCACCCGTTGAAGGGAGACCTCTCATCCTATATTTGTCAATACTTGAAGAGTCCATGGGATGTGTGCTCGGCCAACAGGACGAAACCGGGAAAAAGGAACGAGCCATTTACTATCTCAGTAAGAAATTCTCAGACTATGAAACCCGTTATACACCATTCGAAAAAACCTGTTGCGCATTGGTGTGGGTCACTCAGCGTCTCCGACAATATATGGCTCGGCATACAACATGGTTGGTCTCCAAAATGGACCCAATCAAGTACCTCTTTGAAAAGCCCATTTTAACTGGAAGAAAAGCTAGGTGGCAGGTTCTCCTCTCAGAATTTGATATCATTCATGTCACCCAGAAAGCTATTAAAGGAAGTCCCCTAGCGGATTATCAGGCCCATGGATCAACGAACGAATACCAATCCTTACAGGATGACTTTCCCGATGAGCATATCATGCACATCAAACACGAAGAGACCAAAGAAGAGGCATGGACCATGTTCTTCGATGGGGCCTCAAACATGCTTGGACACGGGATAGGAGCTATTTTGATATCCCCCAAAAAGAAACACATCCCTGTAACGGCTAGGCTTAATTTCGACTGTACCAACAACATGTCCGAATACGAAGCATGTGCGCTAGGGATCCAAGCGGCTTTAGATCATGGGATTACTAAGCTCAAAGTCTTTGGTGATTCATCCCTTGTCATCTATCAACTCAAAGGTGAATGGGAAACCCGCAACTCAAAACTAATCCCATATCTAGAGTATATCCAAGACTTAGTTTCAAGAATGGAAAGTGTCACCTTCCAGTACATCCCTTGGGAAGACAACCAATGCGCTGATGCCCTCGCCACTCTATCATCCATGTTTGCCCTGGATCAAGAACATGAGATGCCAATCATCCAAGTTAAGCTGCATGACAAACAAGCTTTTTGCATGACAGTAAATAGCGAGCACGACCAAAACCCCTGGTATCATGACATCAAGCAATATCTCATGAGGGGCGAATATCCCGAAGGAATCAGCGACAATGATAAACGAACCATTCGCAAAAGGGTCGTAGGGTTCACGTTGATTGAAGGAATCCTCTACAAAAAGAGCCCCGACTCCACTCTCCTAAGGTGTGTGGACCAAGAAGAAGCTCGAACCTTGATAAAATAAATCCACAAAGGAGCTTTTGGGACCCACGCACCTCGGCATGTCATGGCCAAAAAGATTTTAAGGGCAGGCTACTTTTGGTCCACAATGGAAACCAATTGTCACCAGTATGCCAAAAAGTGCCACAAATGCCAAATTTACGCTGATAATATCCACGTACCGCCCGCACCACTCAGTACCCTAGCTACACCATGGCCATTCTCTATGTGGGGCATGGACGTCATCGGACCCGTTGAGCCCAAAGCATCCAATGGTCATCGCTTTATCTTGGTGGCCATTGACTATTTCACCAAATGGGTTGAGGCAGCATCGTATGCGCATGTGACTCGGAAAGTGGTGACCACCTTCATCAAGAAAAACATTATATGTCGGTACGACATCCCTCATAGACTCATTACTGATAATGGGACCAATCTCAATAACAAAATGATGGAGGAGTTGTGTCAAGACTTCAAAATCCAGCACCACAATTCTTCTCCGTACCGACCAAAAATGAATGGTGCAGTAGAAGCAGCCAATAAGAATATTAAGAAAATCATCCAGAAGATGGTAGTAACCTACAAAGATTGGCATGAAATGCTTCCCTTCGCCTTACACGGTTACCGAACATCAGTACGAACCTCCACCGGGGCCACCCCGTTTTCCCTCGTACATGGAATGGAGGTCGTACTACCAATAGAAGTCGAAATACCCTCCCTGCGAGTCGTCATGGAAGCAAAATTAACAGAAGCCGAATGGGTCCAAAGCCGGTATGATCAGCTGAACTTAATCGAAGAAAAGCGGCTAGACGCCATATGTCGGGGGCAGGCTTTCGAAAAGAAGATTAAGAAAGCCTATGACAAGAAGGTCAATCCTCGCACTTTCCAAGAAGGGGATCTAGTGATAAAGAAATTGCTTCCAGCCCAGAAAGACAAAATTGGGAAATGGACAGCAAACTACGAAGGACCCTTTGTGGTCAAGCGAGCCTTCTCAGGAGGAGCCCTCATCCTCACCAACATGGATGGAGAAGAGCTCCGATATCCTGTCAACTCAGATGCGGTAAAAAGATACTACGCTTAAAGACATTGCTCATGACCCGTCAGGATGAAAACTCGCAAAGAGCGTCCTGTGAAAAAAAATAGGGTCCACATTCCTCGCTAGGATACGTCCTAGGTAAAAATTAGAGGTCAAAAAAAAAAAAAAAAAGAATAGAGCAATGATTACCTTAGCCGAAAACCGCAAAGGCGACTAAGGTAATACCTTCACAAAAGTTGGCCGACTATGCATGATCTTCACTCCGAGCTCGAGCATCTCAACTGAAGCGACCAGGAAAAACGGAGAAACAGAGATCACAGGCATGATTGTGTTACCCTTATACAGTTTAGCCAACCTTGGCCAGCCCTGCTTATAAATTCCTTTGTATATCCTCCTGTACAAACAGACCATTTGTTTATATCAATAAAATTGTCTTCGTTTCTCTTTACCTACTTGTGTGAGTGCCTCTGTATTAACGAAACATAAGAATAAAACAAGCGATTCGAGAAAGCATAAAAACAAGATGAACAACACCAACCAGGGCCAAGCAAAAAGTACAAGGCAGCCTGCTGGATCGAAAACCCGTAAAGGGCGGTCTAGGCAAAAGATAAGGCTTTCATAAAAAAAAAGGAAAAAGTCCACCAAAATATCTTAGGCAAAAATTAAAACCCGCTAGATCGAAAACCCGCAAAGGGCGGTCTAGGCAAAAGATAGGGTTAAAACAAAAATGCAAAATAATAGTCACGAGAGAACAGAAAAGAAGAAAGTACCGCTCACTTTCTAGATGCTCTCAACTAAAATAAATTGCATCAACAGCATCCGCACACAAATAGTCGAACAAATAGGACTTTGTTAGAATCAAAACAAACAAATACACTTCAAAACCAAAAAAGACATTCATAAGATCATCTTCATGCTTGCATAGAGGTACCCCGGTAAGACCTTGTCAATCATATATCCAACCAAAGTTTCGACTACCAAGCCAGAGTCGAACAACAAACAAAGATCGCCCGACCAGTCAGCAAGAGTCGGATGATTACCACAAAAGATCAAAAACAAAGAACCCCCAGCGGACAAACAAGCTGGATGAGCATGAGAGATTGAGCAGTAAGCCGCCACCACCACCAGTCCTACGCAGTGGACTGTACCAGCCTGATAGGGGCTTCATACCTATCAACTAGCACAAAAGGAGTGCCTGATCGGCGCATGGGCCACCTGAACAGTAAGCTGCCACTACCACCAGTCCTACGCAGTGGACTGTACCAGCCTGATAGGGGGTTCATACCTATCAACCTGCGCACGCGGTGCGCCTGATCTACGCTCGAGCCGGATCAGTAAGTCGCAACCACCAGCCTGATGAGGGGTTCATACCCATCCAGTTTGACACACAGCGGACTGCAACTACCAGCCTGATGGGGGGTTCATACCCATCAACCGAAGGATCGACTACCATCAGAAGGAGTATCCTGAGGTTCTACCACGTGTTCACCGAAGGGATCGGCTACCGCCAGAAGGAGTATCCCAGAAGTGCACGAACACAAGTTTTCCCTAGAAGATCAACCGCCGCAAGACGGAATATCCGAAGGGTAACCGGGCAAGAGGGTCAACTTTACCTTCCTGTCGATCTGTCTGGCACAACAAGCCAACAGCCGACTAGTCAGGTAAAGGGGGGGCAGCTGTAGACCCCAAATCTTGCCCGGTCTCACAATAAAGATCAGAAGACCTCCTTTTCGAAGATGGATGAAGCCTAAGAAGCCACTAGGAGAGACTATTAGGCCCCATACTAGGATAGGAGGGATTTTTGGCACAAAAATAAGGATTTTCGCCTTTTGGGGTCGAGACCGCCGTCTCGGATTCGAGACCGCCGTCTCGGATTCGAGACCGCCGTCTCGGATTCGAGACCGCTGTCTCGCCTTGCACAAGTGGCAAGACCGCCATCTCGCCTTGCACAAGTGGCGAGACCACCGTCTCGTTTGGCGAGACCACCGTCTCGCCATTCCTGCAAGGCGAGACGGCCGTCTGGAATGTCGAGACGGTCGTCTCGACCTGACAGGCGCGAATCCCTATAAATAGGGTCTCCCTTCCCCTCATTTCTCACAGCTTTCTCACTCTCTCTCTAGTCACATCAATAGTTTCTCTCTCTAGAATCCTTCCGACGCATTTCCGGAGCTTTTGAGTGTCTTTAGAGTTATTTTTAGAGCGTTTTGAGAGGTTTCCGACGCCGTGTAGAGTGAAGGGCTACCGCAAAGCACCCTATTTTAAAAGATTTAATAGAAAGCTAGCTTCGGAGGTTCCTACTTTCTCTCTCTATCTTTTACCGCATTGTTTAAATTATGCAATAGACATTAGGGCCATGTAGTCGTAATCTTTAAATTCCGCAAAATAAAAGGGCAAAAGCGTATTTTTCCGGTTTATTTATTAACAGAATAGATGGCCTATCATAGGGAACCCGAAAGGGGCGTCGTAAAGGAACTAACACTTCCTTTACACGTAACTAACTCCCTTACCCAACTCTGGTTCTAACGACCAAAGTTGGTTTTTGAAAACCAACGCCTTTTAAACTGCTTTTCCAATGTTTTCGGTAAAACCATCGGTGGCGACTCTAGAAAACCCTCAAAAACTAGCTCTTAGATTAGCCCGGTTATCGGACAATCGAAGAGCACCTTTTCGAAAACCTCGCCCTCAGGTTCAGCCCGGTTATCGGACAACCTAAAGGCGTTGTAACCACCAATAAAAAACGCGAAAATCAAAGGAAGTCGAAACCATCGCGTTGCTTCGACCGCCCTCATTTTGACGGCAGCGACATAGACGACGATGAGAAGCTCCCGGTGATAGTGTCCACCTCCCTTGATGTCCAACATGAAGAAATGTTGTTGCATGTGTTGAGAAATCATAAAAGAGCTATTGGTAGGACTCAAGCTAACATTTCTGGTATTAGCCCATCTACATGCATGCATAGGATACTCTTGGAGGATGGAGTTAAACCAGTGAGACAGCCACAAAAGAAGACTTTGTTTGTTTTAGCTTAACAAAGTTGCTACTTGATGACCTCAACACCTGTACCATCTAAGGAGATAGATCTGGGACCCACCATGATCAGGGAGTTCTTCTTTCCTCTTTCACTCTTTTATCTTGCGTGTCCTATTTGTTTAGTGGATATGACTGTGTTTACATTGAGGACAATGTCTGATTTAAGTGTGGGGTGGGAGATGTAGGATTGTAGGTTTATATTCTATGTTTTGTGTACAGTTTTGCATATTTTTCTTTGATTTCTGGGTTTTGTATAGGTAGTAGGCACTTACTTCACTCTTGGATATGAGTTGCTTGATATTCTATGGATTGAAATCCTTGTTCTTCTTTGCATGTCAAGTTGATTTTTAGGTTTGAGAGGTTGATTTGGAAGTGACAGATTTACCCTATGTGAAGTGATCGATGTCGTACTTGGTCAAATAATTAAAACAGATAAATGTAGTACTAGGAAGCTTTCCTAGGTCGTCTCCCAAAGACCACAAATTTCTATCAAAGCTTATCAATTTTTCAAATTAGAACAGTAACAAAAAGGGGGGGGTTTCAAAATTAAAATATTAGATGAAACAGAACAAAAACAGATTATAAAAATGTGGATTAAAAATAGACTAAAATGCAATTGATTTCTTGATTCCAATGCAGTGTCACTTATCCTAGATTACGAAATTAATTCGAAATTAACCAACTAAGCAAAGATAAATCCCAAATTATATTCTAATCCAAAATTAATCAACTAAGCGAAGATTAATCTCAAATTAGCTTTAACCTTGGTTCCAATATGAAATAAACCAACTAAGCGAAGATTAATCCCAAATTTTCCTTAACCCTTATTCGAATATGAAATTAACCAACTAAGCAAATATTAATCCCAAATTATCCTTACACAATTAAGCATTGCATACATCATATAATCTCATCTCTAACACATAATTAAGCAAACTATGATATTAGTTTCGATTTATTAAGCATAAACAGATTATAATTCAACACTGAGATTAGAAGATGAAGAGTTAAGAGAACAAACGAAATGAAATTGAAGAACAAAACCTCAAAGATCTACTTGCATTCTTCTCAGAAAATCAATACAGAGATTTAGCTATCCATGGAAAGTCAAAAATGCAGTAGAAGAAACATAATTAAAATCGAAACAAGAATTTAAAATAATGACAAAAGAGTAAACAAACTTGAATATAAATTGCATAAGATGAAAGGCGGTTGTGTGGTGGCTGCGCAGTCCTTCTGTGTTGTGTCGTGTGATGTCTGATGTGTGATGTGCCTCTCTTATATAAATAACCCTAATCTTAATCAAGGTTTGGGCTTAACTGGTCCATGAAACACATCATAAGTTGGCTTCAATGCAGGTCTGTGAACTTCAAACACGTGTAGTATTTTAAGTACTTATCTAAATTAAGCGATTTTGATCTCCTTTGAAAGCCTTTTGAGTTAGATTTAAAACGCCACCATTTCTATTATTTTTGGTGAACTAATGAATTTAGGAGACTTAAATTACTAAAGCATGTCCATTGGGTCGGCCTGATGCGCTTGACCCATTTTGGATAATTTATGTAAAATCCAATTTAGCTCTGAATTTAATTATTTTGGATATTATGGAAAGCTGAATGTGTATAGCTTATAATTATTTTAGAATCATGATTTTTGTAGATCTGTAGAAAATATGATAAATAAAACAGTGAACCAATGTTAGTACCCGTATAAAATAAAATATGACATTTGGCCCAATTTTTCAAGCCCAAAATTGCTTTAAACTGTAATATGACATCTGACCCAATCTTCTAGGCCAAAAATTGCTTTAAGTTGTCCTAAAATTAATAATGAACAAAAATTAGATAAAAAAGATTCAAATTAATTAAAATCTAAATTATTGGCCCAATGAAGCCCAATTAATAAAAATTCACTAATAATAGACAGTTAAGCCCAAAATACTAATTAAAATAAGTTCAGAAAGGGAAGAAAATACGGGAATATAATGACTCATCAAATAACCCCACACTTAGTCTTTTGCACTCCTGGGAAAAATTAAGAAGCAAAGCAAGGAAATAAATAAAAAAACATTAAGAAAAATCATGCAAAGGATAGAAACAAAATCAAAGACAAAAATAACGACAAACAAAAACATAAACAGAATTACATACTCCTTAATGAAACCTAGGAAGCAAAAGACAACCTCCAACACTCAAAGAGTCAAAGAAACCAGACATCTATAGACATCGTCCAAACAATTCAAAACATGTCAAGAAAATCAATCTGCTCAAGAGGTGAATGAAAATCAACAGACCCTCACAAGATATGCACTGTATCACTCAAGTGTTTAGGCTACTGTTTACTCTCAAAGCACCCATGAAAAAGAAGCACCACATAGACTTGGCAAGCCTCTAAAATCAACAATAAGAAACACATGCACATAAAGATCAAAAAGACTTTCAAAGGTTGTAATGGGGCTAAGGACAAGGTATGGAATGTATGAATAAGTAGCTTAAAGACCACATAAAATATAGGAGCAATGGGGAATGAGTAAAAAATACACATGAAAGTAAATCCACCAATTTCACTCCTCACACAATGCCCAAGCCCAACATATTTCTTTTCTTTCTTTTCCTTATATTTTTTTTAATTTCATTTTTTTTTTCAATTTTTATTTCAATTTTTTTTCAATTTTTTTTAGAACCTCAAAGATAAAAGAAAATGACATAACCACTCATATATACACAAATGAAGAATCCAAGAACAAACACAACTAGGTACAACCCCCCCCCCCCAATATTTGAGCACCCATTCTCAAAACAGTTCCAAAGCTCCAAAATTTCCTAAGGTAGGGTAATCATGGTTTTTCAGGCTAAGGGCTTGTAATGAGATATAAAACAATGAAAAAAAAAAAATTCATCGGCTCCAAGGGGCTATCAAAGGGAATGATTCAAGGTAGGCTCATTTGGCTAGAGGCTTATAGGAACAAAAATGTCTAAATTATCTCCAACATGCATGTGAATTAATAAGTATCAAAAAGAGTCAAGCCAAGGCCACTGTGCAAGCAGTCAAGAGGCATAACACACAAGAAAGAAAGAATAGAGAGTGACTCAAATCCTCACACAGGGTAAATCTGTTACATTCAATTCAACCTCTCAAACCTCAAAATCAACTTGACGTGCAAAGAAGAACAAGGATTTCAATCCATAGAATATCAAGCAACTCATATCCAAGAGTGAGGTAAGTGCCTACTACCTATACAAAACCCAGAAATCAAAGAAAAATATGCAAAATTGTACACAAAACATAGAATATAAACCTACAATCCTACATCTCCCACCCCACACTTAAATCAGACATTGTCCTCAATGTAAACATAATCATATCCACTAAACAAATAGGACAAGCAAGATAAAAGACTGAAAGGGGAAAGAAGAACTCCCTAATGATGGTGGGAGAGAAGTGGGATCAGTTAGGGACATCTCATCCACAACTGTATCCACTAAAGAAAGATTGCTGAGGAATGGTTTCAGTTGATGTCCATTTACTTTGAAGCTCTTTTCTGTGGATTCACTTTTGATTTCAACTGCACCATAAGGATAAATATTAGTAACAACAAAAGGTCCAAACCATTTTGATCGTATCTTACCACCCATGAGTCCAAGCCTAGAATTATACAATAACCCTTTTTGGCCAACCATGAAGTCCTTCCTAGTTATCAGACTATCATGGAACTTCTTGGTTTTCTCTTTCACTACTGCAAAAAAGGCTTTTTACATCGGTTAAAATGGGCTTTCAACGTCGGTTAAAGCGGCGACATAGATATGGGGGTCATAGAAAGTAAGATTTTCTACGTCGGTTCCTAATAATCGACGTAGAAAGTAAGACTTTCTACGTCGGTTAATAGGAACCGACGTAGAAAGCCCTACTTTCTTTGAGCTATTATGATCGGTCAAAATGGTTATGATCGGTCATAGAGATATTCTGATCGATCATAACTGGTTCTGATCGGTCATAGAAGGACTTTCTACGTCGGTTAGTCAGGGAACCGACGTAGAAAGTCTTATTTTGTATGAGCTATTCTGATCGATCATAACTGATTCTGACCTGTCATAATACTTTCTATGTCGGTTAACACTTATAACCGACATAGAAAGACTTACTTTCTAACTTTCTATAACCCCAGTATCTATATCGGTTAACAGTAACCGTGATTGTATGTGTTATCAATGTCGGTTATGCCTATAACCGACATAGAATGTTACACTTTCTACGTCGATTATGCCATTAACCGACGTAGAAAGTACTTTCTACGTCGGGTAATGACATAACCGACGTAGAAAGTGTTATTTTTTTTAAAATACCTGCATTTTATTTACAGATGCTACCTTTCTTCGAGTAGACCTGCCTATTCATCACAGTTCCAGATAAATAACCACAAATCCAGTACAGACAGATATGCACAGTTCATATATAAATTTGCTACAGATATATATCCAGTACAGACAGATATGTACATATGAAACACATTGAAATGAATATATGTACAGACAGATCCAGTTCCAGACAGTTCATTTACTTAAACGAATGTAAATTTCCTAACTTAAATCAATTCTATCTAAATTGTTACAAGTTAAATTTCCTATGAAGATTGAATGCTTAAAAGGAAAGAAGCCCACTGCTCTCTGATATCGTCTAAGACTTCAATCTTCATTGGAGATGAGTCTGTAAATTCCTACATATTGAAACATTTCAGATTTAGAAACCATTTACATAATTGGCATATTTGACTTAATTATAGTATATTTACCTCCCTCCATGAGCCCATAATATTTTTGTCTACGATGGTGTGCATGTGCTTCATCACATAATACCCGCACTCATGGCTTCCCGGTTGGCGTGGACACTACAAGTTAAATACATGTCAGTTTAACTTTAAATGACAAATTGAACAATAGTAAGAGGTGTTTGGTCACCTTTGGTGCAATATACGTCAACTTCTTTCTAGCATGAGATGGAAGGCCTTGCAACCTTAGGTGAGCTTCCAAAGCTCTACAAAAGGACAAATAATTTTGGTGTAAGTAGTGCACATATGATACAACAATTAAAAAAACCAAACTTACGCGTCTATGTGCTTTCTAATATCCAAATCATTTGGTTTCTTGTGTAATGAACACAAGAGAATCACAAGAAATTTCCGAGGAACAATGATTATGAGTCGCCAATGACCCCCGCACGTTGAAATAATATTAGTAAAATTTCAGTTTTACATAAATGTGCATTAATTTATAAGATGTATACTTACCGATGCAAGTAAGGTGCTAAGTAGACTTCTTTGCCCCCAGTTTGAAATGCCTCTATTAAGTACGTTTGCACCTCTTCAGCTTTATTCCCAATGGACTGAATGGCAACAGGGTCAACAAATCCATAGAGAAAGCGGATCTTCCTCTCAACACACAAACGATGTAAATACCTTCAACATTGAAAATAAATAAAGTTATAAAATAATGTACCAGTGAGAATATAAAAATATATGTAAATATACTTACAATTCCCAAAGCTGCAACACTAATACACATAACATATCAGTACCAGCGAGAAGATCAAAAATATCCCTTTGGAGTAAGAAAAAAGGGATCGTCTTGGTCCTGCATACGACTTCGGGTGGCATATCTAACTATATGGGAGTGGTCCCGATAGTCGCTGCCAGTGCACCGAGTCGCTGTAAAGCAGATGGTGGTGGTGGTGATTCATGCACAACTTCCTTTGCTTTTTCAGCCTCTTCCTATACAAGTACCAAAAATCAATAACATTAATATACATCAACCTATCAAAAAATAATAAGTACTATCGTTCAATGCATAAATCAACCTGTACATGTGTTGGGATGGGTCTTGTTAATGAAACTGGCCATAAGATAAAATGGCCAGGTGCCTGTCCCACTGTTTGAACCTCTTCAGTGGGAATAGGGATTGGGGCAGCAGCATCCCGGACATCTACAACCACCACTCTGATCATATCATCTCCAATACTCTGGTGGTGGATGGTTGACCCCAATGCATACATTTTCCCTAAGGTAAACAAAGGATAAAATATTTTAGACTATATAATGCGTAACACTGTACCAAATACATGTCAAAGATATAATACGTACCGTATGCCACCAAATGCTCGGGAGGACCCGCAACATACAACTGACAGTCAGCAGGTGTCAGTAAGAGCAACCTCTGCCCCTCTATCAGGAGCATCACAACTCTCCTTTGTGCTGACATGAATCGGGGATGCCGCTCGTGCGGGGACAGAAGGTTGAGATGACAAAGATGCCAACTCTGCTCGCATTGAGCTCAATAACTCTGCCTTCAAGTCAGAGTACACCTCATCTCGAATCTCCTTCCTAATTTGTTGTTTGAGCGACTCAAACTCTTGCTCATTCAGCTGCCTCAAAGAAGGAGTTGCCACGGGTGGGGCACCAAAGTACTGTCTGAGGCCCACCCCTCGTCCAGCACCACGAACACGTCCAGGATGCTCTGGGGTACCAATGGCCACTGCCAATATATCCTGACGGCCATGTGGGTGGAATGATCCCTGAGTGCTCTGCTCAACCAACTCATCCTACAACACAAACGAATGATTTTTTAGCAAATACAAATGCCTATTGTAGTATAACATATATAATTAGTTTAGGATATGCTACTTACAATACGTTGAGCAACAACATTAGTTTGCTCAGATAAGTAATTCCCTGATGAGGTCTGGCGAGCTCTCTTCCATTTATCATGGCGTGAAGGGCGGGTGACAGAACTCACAACCGAGTCATCTGAAGGTAGACTTGAAGAAGTCTCCTTCAGCATCTTCTCCTCCAATTTCTCATAACCCCCACGAGACAACCTGTGGGGGTGGATATTCTTCCTCTGAATATCCTGTGCCTTCTGCCTCTTGGCCTGTTGCATTCCATGTTAAATACCAAATTTAAAACCTCTATTTTAAAAAAATTACTGCAAACAAATGACAAATGTGCTAACCTGAAACCTAGGGTCTAATCGCTGAGTCCGAAATGCCTGCCATGTCTCCTCATCCAAAAACTGATACTGGTCACATGGGTTCTTGTTGCTCAATGCCCCATATATGTATCGACTGGTCAGATCACTCTTAAAACCTCTCCAGCGTTCCCCAGCATATGAGATCCACTTTGTCCTCAACAAAGTGGTGTTAGGGACATCATATGTGACCTACACAATAAAAATAACATGAAGTTCCCAAAAAAAGTTAAATATATATACATGTTAAATGCTCAAGTAAGAGTAGGTACCAGGATACTCTGCCAAATCTGGTTCTTCGATGTCTCGGAACATGGTCCCAATCCTCAATAAGAATACTAACCTTGCTTCTCCCAAGCAAGGCCACATAGCTACTGAATCTAGCACTTGTGCTCTCCAGTGGCTCTACCAGTTTGCATGTCAAGCTCGGATAGGCAATTCTCGATCGGAAGCTGCGATCGATATTCAACTCCCTCAATCGTGTAGCACGCCTACCCTTTTTCCTGGTAGACGGCTGACTCTGATCACCACCTTGTGTAGGAGGGGGGGACTGTGTAGGAGGAGGGGTACCAGATGAATCTGCCATATCTGTGTTCAAAGAAAAAAATAATAGTTATTAGTTTAGACAATATGACTGAAGATAAACAAAAAAGTGCATACATTAAAAAATAATACATTAAAAAAATTTCATACATTATCAAGTTGGAGCATTCTCCCAAAATCCTTCCATATGGTCATAACGGATGGCATGCACATCATCTATTTCTACATTAACACTCAAGTTTGGCATATTTGAAGAGAAACATGGTGTCTCGGGTATATCAAGTACTAATTCATCATTCTCATCAGAAGTATACATGGGTTTTCCTTGTAGAACCACTGACCATCCTTTGTTAGCGGGATCAGTGACATAAAACACTTGTTTTGCCTGAGATGCCATGATAAATGGTTCTTCGGTATAACGAGTATTTTCAAGGTTAACCAAGGTAAATCCAAGATCATCGGTGAAGATGCCAGTATTAAAATCAACCCACTTGCATTTAAAAATAGGTACTCTGAATATCGTGTAATCTATTACCCAAATCTCTTCAATTACACCAAAGTAGCCCATTGACGCCCTTATCGGATATTTATCCTTTGAACTCGAGAAATGCATTGATTCAGCCACCACCATGACTCCACTATTTTGCATTGTGCTTATTTCATCTTCTCCCTTTGTATAAAATGAATAGTTATTTATATCATACCCACCCCAACATATCACATCAAAGTTTGGCTCACATGCTAGCCACTTTAGTGTATCAGAAGCTGTATTGTCACCTTCAACTTGTTGTTTAAACCACTTCAAAAAGCTCTTGTTGTGTTCAGTGATCACCCACTTTTTAGGCATACGTGGATTCTTTCGCTTCACAATCTCTTTATGAGCACTTAAGTAGGGGATGACTTCTTCACTGTTATTCAATATGTACAAATGCGCTTGAAGTACTTCATCTCGACACATTGTCACAACTTTTGCACCTCGAGTTCCTCTACCAAGACCTATTCCATGGTAACGAGTCTTAGGTAACCCTATAGGTTCAACTTCGATAAGTAGTTTGTGCAAAACTCAATAGCTTCCTCTGCAATATATCTTTGAATAATTGATGCTTCAGGACGATATTGGTTCTTCACATACCCTTTTAATATTTTCATGTATCGCTCAAAAGGGTACATCCATCGTAAGAAAACTGGACCACAGATTCTAACTTCCCTGGCTAGATGAACAATCAAGTGAACCATAATATCAAAAAATGATGGAGGAAAGTACATCTCAAATTGACATAATATGACTGCAGCCTCATTCTCTATCTGATCCAAAACATCCGGGTCCATAACTTTACTACATATGGCATTAAAAAAAAAGCATAATCGAGTTAAGGAATATCTAACACTGTCTAGTAAGATACCTCGAATAGCCACAGGTAGAAGTTGTTGCATCAATACATGACAATCATGAGATTTTAACCCAAGCAATTTGAGATCTTTCATAGATACAAGTCTCTTCACATTGGAAGAGTAACCAAATGGAACCTTCACACCTCGTAAAAACTCACAAAAACTTCTTTTCTCTTTTTTAGACAGTGTGTGACATGCTGGAGGCAAGTATGTTCGGTTACCATGAGGTTGAGGAGCTAATTGTTCTCTTATACCCATTTCAACCATGTCCAAACGAGCATTGACACCATCTTTTGTTTTTCCTTGAATGTTAAGGAGCATTCCGATGATACTGTCACACACATTTTTCTCTACATGCATGACATCTATACAATGCCTCACATCAAGAACCCTCCAATATGGAAGAACAAAAAGGATTGACATTTTCTTCCATATACCTGTGGCTTTCTTTTGCGTCTTTCCAAACTCACACGAAATTGCACTTACTCGTTGATATACTTCTTCCCCACTTAAAGGTGTTGGGGCTGCATCATTTTCTTGACACCCGTTAAATGATTTTTTTAATTTACGATATGAATGGTTTGAAGGAAGAAATCTTCGGTGTCCAAGGTACATTGTTTTCCTTCCATGTTGTAGTTGATAGTGACATGTGTCTTCTTCACATATCGGGCAAGCTTTATGTCCCTTTGTGCTCGTAGCCACTCAAATTACCATATGCTTGGAAAGTCATTAATTGTACAAAATAACATTGCACGCAACTTGAATAAGTCACCAGTGTACCCATCAAACACATCAACACCTTCCTCCCACAACATCTTCAACTCTTCAACCAATGGGCTTAAAAAAACATCAATGTCATTTCCAGGTTGTCTGGGACCCGAGATCATCAAAGATAGCATCAAGTACTTACGTTTCATACACAACCACGGAGGTAAGTTGTAAATAACTAACACCACAGGCCATGAACTATGTTTACTGCTTAAATTTCCATATGGATTCATTCCATCTGTAGCAAGTCCAAACCTAATGTTTCTTGGATCATTACCAAAATTCTGGAAGATGGAATCAATTTTTTTCCATTGCAATCCATCTGCCGGATGCCTCAACTGACCATCTTTAATACGACTATCTGCATGCCATCTAGTGAGCTTTGCATCATTTCCATTAGTGAATAATCGTTTCAACCTTGGAACAATGGGAAGATACCATAACACTTTTGCCGGGGTACCCTTCATTACATCATTGTCAGAATCACCATCCTTCTTCTTGTATCGTGATTCCCCGCATTGTGGACATTCGTGATAGTTCTCAAATTCTTTCCTGTACAACACACAATCATTCGGACATGCATGAATTTTTTGGTACTCCATACCCATTGGACACAATATCTTCTTAGCATCATAATTGCGGGTTGGCAATGTGTTACCTTCAGGGAGCATGTCACTTAACAACTCAAGCAATTCTGTGAAACTTTTATCAGTCCACCCATTCTTTGCCTTCACATTGAACAATTTTAGTACCGTCGACAATCGTGTGAACTTAGTACAATTTGTATACAAAGGCTCTTTTGCATCATTGGACAACTTCTCGTACACATGTGTGTGTTGGAAGGCATCTTGTCCAAGCTCACGAATCATTTCCTCCAGCTGATCATCCATCTCTAGATCAACTTCTTCTTTGTCTTCTACACTTGGCATGTTTAATAATTCACCATGCCATGTCCACTTTATGTAACTCTTTAGGAAACCATCACAAAGAACATGTTCCCGAATAACTTCAGTCGGTAATCTTCGCTCATTCAAGCAGTTAACACAAGGGCAATAGAATCTTCCATCATTATCCGGAACATTCATCTTAGCAAATTCAAGGAATTGTTCTACTCCACTCTCATATTCATTTGTTGTTCGTCTATAATTGATCCAACTCCGATCCATTGTTACAAATCTAATTTTCTAAATCAAATTAGCTACAGAAACACAAAATAACTACATTATAATGCCTACACGAAATCCAACTCCACTCTCAAAATAACTACATTATAATACAAATCTAATGTTCAAAATCAAAATCACGAAAGAATGCCTACGAAACACATTCAAATGACTAAACTACTTACAATACATCTCTAAATTAGCTAAAGGCACCCGTGATGTTTCCCTCTCTTTACAGCATTATTACTTACTAGATTCAATACTGTAAACCTACATTGGCTAAAGCAAGCACGAAAACTTACCTCTTGAAGACCTACAGAGGTGGCAGGTGGCATGACGTGCAGAGCTGGGTGGGGAGAAACGTATCCCAGGCGACGGGCACCAGTAGCAGCAGGCGGCACGAAGCGTTGGCAGGTGGCGTGACGAGAAAATGTGGGTGCGGAGAAACGTATACAAGGGAACGAGGGAGCTCTGGTATGGGTGAACTAATGAAAGGAAATGGAGCGTAGGGAGAAACGTACAGGGGAGCTCTGCTATGGGGGGGAAGTGATGAAATGAAATGGAGCGCGGGAGGAGGGTAAAACAGAAGATACTATGTCGGTTGCTCTAACACCCGTCATCAAAGACACTTTCTACGTCGGTTAAAATTTACCCGACATAGAAAGTTCACTTTCTACGTCGGGTAAATGTTACCCGACATAGAAAGTTCACTTTCTACGTCGGGTAAATGTTACCCGACATAGAAAGTTCACTTTCTATGTCGGGTAAATTTTAACCGACGTAGAAAGTGACCTTTCCACTTACTATGTCGGTTAAAACTTACCCGACATAGAAAGTTTATGATTTTATTACAAAATTGCCACCGCGCCACATACTATGACGGGTGGATTACGACCGTGATAAAAACCCGTCATAGAAAGCTATTTTTCCACTAGTGTTTGTAGAACTTTGAGTTCTCATAGGCTCCTAGTCGAATCTCATCTAGCTCATTAAGTTGCAACTTCCTTTCCTCCTCAGCTTGGTCAAGTGAGAAATTACAAGTCTTCATAGCCCAATAGGCCCGATGCTCTATTTCCATAGGTAAGTGACATGCCTTTCCAAAGACGACCTAATAAGGTGACATCCCTATAGGTGCCTTGTAGGCAGTTTTATGTGCCCAAAGAGCATCCTCTAGTCTGTTGCTCCAGTCCTTTCTGTTTGGCTAGACAATCTTCTCTAAAATCCTCTTTATCTCCCTTTTTGAGATTTCATTCTGCCCATTAGTTTGGGGGTGGTAAGGTGTAGAAACTCTATGAACAACCCCATACTTTTTGAGCAATGCATGCATAGACCTATTACAGAAATGAGTGCATTGATCACTAATAATGGCTCTGGGTATTCCAAACCTACAAAAGATGTTAGATCTAACAAAATCCACAACAACCTGAGCATCAACTGCAAGGATAATATAATAAAAACCAAAAGAAACAGGGAAAGGACACATGAAATCAATACCCCATACATCAAATACCTCACAAAATAACATGGTTTGTTGGGGCATCTGTTGTCTCCATTTAAGGGATCCTACTGCTCTCTGAAATTTCTCACAAGTGCTGCAAATCCTCCACGCATCCTTGAATATGGTGGGCCAGTAGAAACCGCAGTCAAGCACCTTACGAGCTATTCTCTGAATGCCAAGATGACCACCGGTTGTAGAAGAATGACAAAATTTTAGGACCGAGTCGATCTCTTGATTTGGTATGCACCTCCTAATTACCTTATCACTGCATAGCTTCCACAAATAGGGGTCATCCCATATATAATACTTAGCATCGCTCTTAAGTTTATCATTTTTCGGTCTAGATGACATGGGATGAAAAACAGAAGCCACTAAATAATTTACAATGTTTGTGAACCAAGGGGTGGGGAGAGAGTTGGATATAACAAACAAACTTTCATCGGGAAAGTCATCCTAGATGGGCAAAACATATCCATGAGCCTCATCTTTCTTAATCCTGCTGAGATGGTCTGCTACCAAATTTTGGGCTCTGCTCCTGTCACGGATATCTAAATTAAACTCTTGTAGCCACAGCATCCACCTAATCAGTCGAGGCTTCGATTCAGCCTTCTTCAATAGGTACTTCAGAGATGCATGGTCAATGAACACAATAACCTGAGAACCAAGCAAATATGTCCTAAATTTATCTAAAGCAAAAACAATGGCCAATAACTCTTTCTCGGTGGTGGTGTAGTTAGCTTGAGCAGCATCTAAAGTCCTGGAAGCATAGTAGATGACTCTAGGCAGCTTATCCACTTTCTGAGCCAAGATAGCACCCAATGCATAATTTGATGCATCACACATTAAATCAAAGGGTGTTGTCCAATCTGGTGCCTGAATGATCGGAGTGGTGGTCAGAGCAATCTTGAGGCAGTCAAAGGCCTCCTTGCACCTGTCATCAAAGATAAAATCAACATCCTTTTGCAGCAAGTTGGATAGTCGTAAGGCCTTCTTACTAAAATATTTGATAAAGAGCCTATAGAATCCTGCATGACCAAGAAAAGAATGAACCTCTCACACGCAAGAGGGGTAAGGCAATTGGAAATAACAAATATTTTTTGCAGGATCTACTTCTATGCCCTTACTGGAAATGATATGCCCTAAAACTATACCCTGCTCAACCATGAAATGACATTTCTCAAAATTAAGAACAAGGTTAGATTCAATGCATCTATGAAGTACTCTATCCAAACTTTGCAGACATGTATCAAAAGAGGATCCATACACAATAAAATCATCCATAAATACCTCCATACAATTTTTAAGAAAATCACTGAAAATACCAAGCATGCACCGCTGGAATGTGCCAGGGGCATTGCAGAAGCCAAAAGGCATCCTCCTATAGGCAAAAGTGCCAAAGGGACAGGTAAATGTGGTCTTTTCTTGATCCTCAGGAGCAATGTGTATTGCAAGTATCCAGAGAAACCATCAAGAAAATAGTAATGAGATTTACCTACTAACTGCTCAAGCATCTGGTCAATGAAAGGTAGCAGAAAATTATCTTTCCTGGTTACTTGATTTAGCCTCCTGTAGTCAATGCATACTCTCCAACTATTTTGTAATTTGGTGGGAATGAATTCATCCCTCTCATTTTTTACAATAGTGAGGCTTGTCTTCTTTGGAACCACCTGGATTGGACTCACCCATTGACTATCAGAAATAGGGTAAATAATCCTAGCTTGTAGAATTATTACATTTAGACTTACTTGGTCCTTCTAGGATAAAAAGCTTTGGTGGAAATTATTATGGTCTTGTGATTGTTGATGATTATTCTAGATATACTTGGACATTTTTCTTAACAATGAAAAGTGAAGCTTTTAAGGTCTTTAGAAAGTTTGCAAAGCAAATTCAAAATGAGAAAGACCTAAGAATAAAGTTTTAAGAAGTGACCACGGTGGTGAGTTTCAAAATGAAAAGTTTGAAAATTATTGTGAGGAAAATGGAATATTGCATAATTTTTTTGCTCCTAAGACTCCCCAACAAAATGGTGTAGTTGAAAGGAAAAATAGGTCACTAGAAGAACTTGCTAGAACAATGCTAAATGAATCAAATGTTCTTAAATACTTTTGGGCTGATGCGGTTAGTACTGCATGTTATGTTTTGAATAGAAGGCTCATTAGGCCAATTATAAAATCAACTCCCTATGAATTGTTAAATGGTAGAAAGCCTAATGTTGCTCATTTGAAAATATTTGAATGTAAGTGCTTTGTGTGAAATAATGGAAAGGACAACTTAGGAAAATTTGACTCAAAAGCCGATGAAGGCATTTTCTTAGGTTATTCATTAACTAGCAAGGCTTATAGAGTGTTTAATAGAAGAACCTTAAATATTGAAGAATCTATACATGTTACTTTTGATGAAATTGTAGACCTTGGGGGAAATCCTCTTGAGTCAAATAAAGAACTTGCAGGTGATGATGAGTACATAAGAGAGGCTCTTGATGAATTGTATTTGGAAGAAAATGAGCCTTCTCAAACACCTGAATTAGCAAAAGAATGGCAATCACCAAGAGGACTCTCAATGGACAATATCATTGGTGATATCTCAAAAGGGGTAAGAACTAGAAATATGACTAATTTCTGCATGTCTGTAGCTTTTGTATCACAGATAGAACCCAAAAATGTTGAGGAAGCACTTAAAGATGACCAATGGTGCATAGCTATGCAAGAGGAACTTAACCAATTTGAAAGGAATCAAGTCTGGGAATTAATCCCAAGAGAAGAATCACATCAAGTAATTGGAACTAAATGAGTATTTAGAAATAAACTTGATGAAGATGGAAACATAATAATGAATAAAGTCAGACTTGTTGCCAAAGGTTACTGTCAGGAGGAAGGTATTGATTATGATGAAACTTATGCTCTTGTTGCCAGGTTAGAGGCTATACGCCTACTTCTTGCTTATGCATCATTGATGAAATTTAAATTATATCAAATGGATGTTAAGAGTGCATTTTTGAATGGTTTTATTAAAGAAGAAGTATATGTAGAGCAACCCTCTGGATTTGAAGATTTTAGTTATCCTAATCATATTTTTAAATTAAAGAAAGCATTATATGGGTTAAAACAAGCTCCTAGGTCTTGGTATGAAAGGATAAGTAGTTTCCTAACTTGAAATGATTTTTCTAGTGGAAAAATTGATTCTACTCTGTTTATAAAGAAAGTAAAAGAACATATCTTATTGGTCCAAGTATATGTTGATGATATTATTTTTGGATCAACTGATAATTCTTTGTGTGTAGAATTTGCTAAGATAATGCAGGGAGAGTTTGAAATGTCTATGATGGGAGAATTAACATTCTTCCTTGGACTTCAAATCAAGCAACTTGAAGATGGAATTTTTGTCTCTCAAACCAAATACTGCAAAGAGATACTCAAAAAGTTTGGAATGGACACTTCAAAGGAAGCTAATACACCCATGGGAACTTCATGCTATTTAGACAAGGATGAATCAGGTTTGGAAATTAATCAATCTATGTATAGAGGTATGATAGGTTCATTGTTATACTTAACTGCAAGTAGACCTGATATTATGCATTCTGTCTGTGTGTGCTAGATTTCAGGCATGTCCAAAAGAATCTCACCTAACTGCAGTAAAATGTATTTTAATATATTTAAAAGGAACTACTGGTTTTGGTTTATGGTATCCATCTGAAGCTTGTACTAGTTTAATAGGTTATTCTGATGTTGATTATGGTGGATGCAAAATAGATAGAAAGAGTACTAGTGGGACATGTCACTTTCTAGGTTCATCATTAGTGTCTTGGAATTCTAAGAAACAGGCATGTGTTGCTTTATCCACCACTGAAGCTGAATATATTGCAGCTGGTAATTGTTGTGCTCAAATTTTGTGAATGAAACAACAACTAGAAGATTATAGTATATTTCTAAATGACATTCCTTTGATGTGTGATAATACGAGTGCAATCAATCTTACTAAGAATCCAGTAATGCACTCTAGGACTAAGCATATAGAAATTAGACATCATTTTTTGAGAGATCATATAAGTAAAGGAAATTGTAAAATTGAGTATGTTGATACAAAGCATCAATTAGCATATATGTTTACTAAGCCTCTACCCAAGGATAGATTCTATGATCTTAGAAGAGACTTAGGGATATTAGAAATAGCTTAAATTCTGCTTAATTAAATAGTTTTTGGATGATTGTAATGTTATAATTCATTATGTAGGATGTTAATAAATTATCATGTGTATAAACCTCAAAAATTTGATGAACTCTCTAGAATAATCGATTATTTGAAGTTATAATCGATTATTTGCACCCAAAACACCCAAAACATGACATTACTCCCTGGATTAATCGATTAACTCACCAGATAATCGATTAAACACAATGTTAATCGATTAACTGCTTGAATTAATCGATTAAATGGGTCTGTTACTGGTTTTATCGATTAATTCAAGCTTCAGAGATCAAGTAGCTACCTCTCGTGTTAAGGGAGTATCCATTATTCTTGATGACGATATTTGGGAAAACATTGCACACTTTCCTATAAGAGAAGATGCTATTAACGTTTTTAGTGAGTTAGATGATTTTGACAGGATCATGGCTTACCGTTCCTTTCTTCGTAACCCTTCTATGGAGATTGGACGTCTCCTTCTAGCTGGACCATTGAAGAAGGAGGAACGCATGATTGTGCATTTACTTTTCTGGATACTATGTCCCCGGGCTACGAATCATGCTCAATGTTCTTCAATCGATCTTCATATTATTCATGCAAAAATGAATAATGAGCCTTTAGATTGGGGCTGCCTCGTCACCATGACTATGTTGAAAGCCAAACGTCATCCCACCTTCAAAATTCCCTATGCCCTTCTTATTTCTCGCATTCTTGAATACAAAGGAGTAAATATCGAAGGTGAACAAACAGTACGAACGACTAACTTAAATCGCATGTTGGACAACACATTAACCCAACTCCAAATGGTGCGTGTCAATAATATTTATGTGCACAAGGATGATGTTCCAAATGAAGATGCAAATAATGAAGATTCTGATGAAGATATGCCCCCTGCTGCTGAGTTTCCCTCTGATCAAATCCAAAGTGCTGGAACTTCCTCTGCTCATCTTGAAACCCGTCAATCTATGGAAGACATGTTATCTGATATGAACCAGAGGATGCAGGAATTCTTCACTCTCTCTGGAGTACGACATGAAGAAATCATTCGTCGTATCTCTGATGTAGATGATAAAGTGTGTCACTTAGAAAATAAATTTGATGCACACTTTCATAGTGATAGTGAAGAATTTTAAAAAGTTTTTTTTTTATTTCTTCTTGTGTTGTAATGTATTTTCACTTATGAAATAAAGTTTGTATTCTTTTATTGCTTTGATTGAGGGGGAGTTATCTCCAAGTTATGCATATGTTGAGGGGGAGCTCTTAATTTTTTATCATAATCAAAATAGGGGGAGAAATATTTAAAGCCTCTTATGATTGAATTTAAATATTATCTGGTATGTTTAATGTGTTTGTTAGTGTGATAGATAAAACAGGTTATTACAAGGCTTTAAAAGAAAATTTTGATCATCATAAAAAAGGGGGAGATTGTTGAACATACAAGGACTTGATGTTGAACTTACATGGACATGAAGCTTGTTGATTTTGATGATGATTCAAGAACAAATAACTTAGAGTGTTGAAGACTTGTATTGTTGTGTAATAACTCTATTTTGATGAGTTTGAGTCTGTAATATTAGAGTCTAAGAAAGCCGGTACATAATCTACTCTTTAGAAGCTTCAAAAACTCATATTTATCAAAAAGGCTCGGGTTTAATCGATTAAATCACCAGATAATCGATTATTACAGTGAGAAAAACCATTTTATGTATCTATTCACTGTAATAATCGATTAACACACCTGTTAATCGATTAACAGGCCTGTTAATCGATTAACAGGGCAAATAATTGATTAAACCAGTGCGTTTTGGGGTTCCGTTGATTTTGGCTCTGTAATAATCGATTAACACTTGATTTAATCGATTATTTCAGTCAAATTTGGATTTTGAACTTCAAATTAAACCTATTTTCGAAAACCCTAATCCCAATACTCCAAGTTCCGAAAATCCCCAATTCCCAAACCCTAATTCATCTACTTAAGGTTCTCTAAGGCTCTCAGAAAAGTGAACAACCTTTTTCAAACAAAAGTTAAGAGATGTGATTGCCAAAGAAATGTTTGTTGGAGGAAAAAGGGGCTTTTGGAACCTGGTGTGGGCTAGAAGCGATAAGAATCACTAAGTGGAGTTCTTAGTGGATTGTGTGTTGTGCCGTCTCTAGGGAAAGCTGTTCTTCATATCTTGTGGGACTCAAGAGAGGTGTTTTCATTACTTTATCTTTTCCATTGTTATCTGCTTGTAACAACTTTGACTATAGTGACAACATTAATCCTCTATTTGAGTGATTAGCAACTGGACGTAGGGTCTTTTGATCCGAACCAATATAAATCTCCTGTGTAAGACTCTATTTCTATCTTATTTACGTTTACATAGCTTTTTAATCGGTAAAATTTGGGGAAAATTTTTAAAACCTAATTTTTGTTAAGAAACCAATTCACCCCCCCTCTTGGTTTTTGTCCGACAACGCGAACATTCTGTTGCGTGATTCCAACATCCTATTCTCTTTGGAGAAGTCTGGTCTTTGTTTTTCTTTTTCAAATTTTCTATAATTATCCTTCTCTTTTTCTATTTCTGTTTTCCTATCAAGTGGCCTTTCAAATTTGGGTTTGGCGGTAGAACCCTCCCTCTTAAGCTTGTTCCTAAAACTAGGGTACTCCTTCTTGTAGGAATTCTTTCTTTTTATCTGTTGTTCTACCCTAACACATAGTTGGACTAATTCATTCAAATCATTGTAGGGCAACAACTCTACTTTGTCCCTAATTTCTAGGTTAACGCCACTTTGGAACCTAGCAATGGTTATTCTTTGTTCTTCCCTTATCCCAACCCTCATCATTAACAACTCCATTTTCTTCCTGTACTCCTCTATGGTCATATTTTTCTGTGTGAGTCATTGGAGCTTATCCATCAACTCTCTATCATAATAAGAGGGCACATGTCTTTTCCTAAGTGAAAGTGATGAAGATCTTATTGAATTACTTTGGCAAAGATCTTGTTGATTTGATGAAGACAAAAATGAAGTCAAAGGCAACTTTGTAGCAGTCAAAAGTCACTTAGATAAAAGAGTAGAGGGATAAGTGTGTCTGCCGCTCTACTTAGGTATAATCATTTTTATCTTTCTTCTGCATGAGGTTTCTTCATTTAAAAGATTTTGCAAATGCCTCTAAAAAATGTTTAAACGGTTAAAAACAAAGTATTTTGATAAAAGTTTTCTTAACCAACTATTTTAACTAATAGCATATAAAATTTATCAACTAAAATGTTCTTAACACTTTTGTAACAGGTTTTTAACTGATATAATTTCGAAATAACCGATTGTTTTCATTAAAGGAAGTTTTGAAAACCTTCTGCCAGTATTTTAACCGATACAGTTTCGAAATAACCGATTAAAATCACTTAAAATGTTCAGAGAAGTGTTCTTGCAGTATTTTAATCAATAAACTTCAAAATAATCAATTAAAACCTCTTGGAGTACTGTATGATCGATCAGAATTGAGTTATGACCGATCAAAACCAGATATGATCGATCAGAATTGAGTTATGACCGATCAGAACCAGATATGATCGATCAGAATTGAGTTATGACCGATTAGAATTATTTTAATCGATTAAATTGCGTTTCAATCAATTAAAACAACTTAAGTGAATTTCTACACAGCGTTTTAATCGATTAAAACATATTTTTATTAGTTAAAATCATTTAGAAAAGTGTATAAAAATGTTTTGCAGTATTTTAATCGATTGAAAGTCGAAACAATCGATTAAAACAGATTGGAAGATTTTTTACAAAGGGTTTTTGATATAAATGTTGTCGTATCAGTTAAAACAAATCTGGAAAATAATCAAGAACGTTTTAATAGATTAAAAGAAGTTTTAACAGATAAAAACAAGACTTTTAACAAATTAAAAGATTATTTTAACAGATTAATTAAACCAGCAGATTTGAAAATCTTCTATATAAACAAAGTTGTTTAACTTTTTTAAGACACATCTTTTACACATCTTTAGCAATCAATCAAGCAATCAAAAGTGCTACTTTCAAGAGAGAATCACACTAGTTTTTGTGAAGTTCATTAAAGTTCTTTCTTGAGGCAAATTGCATTCTTTTGAAGAAGAAACACATACTGCAGAACTGCATAAAACTGGTTTGAGCATTCTTAGTTTCTTCTACTTGTTTCTTTACTTTCTTTTGCTGTATTGTGGGTTCCTAGAATTGTAGGCACTGGTTTCTGTAGCTGGAATTTGGCTGCAGGGTTGGTCAAGAACTGGAATTTGGTTCTTGGTGAAAGGTTAGGTGCAGGAACTGGAATTGTGGTTCTTGTGGTAGATTGAGTGTGAGACTAAGGTTGTAATCTGTAAAACATTCAATCTAGTGGAACCCAGCTGGAATTTGGCTGGAGACTGGAAGTAGCCCTGGGATTGGGTGAACCAGTATAAACCTTGGTGATATCTTTCTAAACCTTTCTCTTCTTTAATTCTGTGACTGCATTTATTTTTTATTGCTTGCTGTGTAATTCAAGAATTGGTCAGATTTCTTAATCTTTGAAATAGATAATCTGTTAAATTGCGAAAATATTTCAAAGATCAATTCACCCCCCCTCTTGATCTCAGCCTATATTTCTAACAATTGGTATCAAGAGCAAGGTTCTTGAGAATTATTCAAGTCTTTCGATCCATGGCTGGAAATAAATTTTCTGAGGGTGCTTGTATTGATAGACCTCCACTGTTTTGTGGAACAGATTATCCATTTTGGAAGATTAGGATGAAGGTCTTTATTGAATCTGTTGGTATAAATGTTTAGAATATCATTGAACAAGAAACTGATGTTTTTAACAAAGATTGGTCTAGCTTAAATGATTGTGAAAAGAAATTAATCCAAGATGATTGTATTGCCAATAACCTATGAAGAAACAACAGAGATATGCTTAATGGTCAACTCGGATTCGCCAATAACCAAGTGTAAGTTCGACTCAACAACTACTATGAATTATAGTTCATTACAAGATGCTTTTTATGAAATGCATGCAGTAGCTAAAAGATTAGAAATTGAAAACAAAAGATTAAAAAGCATGAATAGTTTATTAGAAAACAAGATCACTATTCTTGAAAAGAAAATAGTTGATGAAGAAACCAAGAATGAAAATTTGGAAATAGGTAATAACTCTGACTGTATTTGTAATGTTAAAGATTGCAAAAACTGTCCTGAGTTACAAGAGAAAGTAACATACTTAATAAAAACTGCATCTAAACTTGCACAAGGAAAAACTAGTCTTGATATGATACTTGATTCTCAAAAACTAGTTATTGATCGTGGTGGAATAGGTTTTACACCTTCTATTGGAAAGAAAACTAGAGCATTTAAAAACTATTTTGCATATAATAAATCTATGTCATCTCCATTTATTAGATGTTTTTACTACATGAAAAAAGGGCATTCTGTGAAGTATTGTAGAATTAAAAAATATGCTATTCCTAAAGGTAGAATGAAGTGGATACCCAAAAACTTATTTCAAATAACATGATTGGACCCAGTAATTAAAAAGGGGTACCAGAAATATGCCAAATCTGTTTTGCAGGAACAAAATCTGGAAGTCCCTGGGTATCCAATCAGCAAATTCTGTTTCTGGATTCTTGGACTGAGTATTTTAATTGATATAAAACTATTTTAATCGGTTTAAATCACTTACAGAGAATACCAGAAAAGTTGTCAGTACCGTTTTAATCGATTAAAATACGAGTTAATCGATTAAAATGTTCTCTGGAATCTACTTTAGTTGTTTTAATCGATTAAAATGGACTTATATAAGTTAAAATCATTAAAAGGATAAATTTAACCGATTATTCCTCGTTTAAATCGATTATTATTCTGATATATTTTTTCCAGAACTTGATTAATCGATTGAATATCAAATTAATCGATTAAAATGTTACTTCTAGTGTAGAATTAACTATGTATTTCAACTCTGTATCATTATGTACTGCAACTATAATAATTTCTCTTTCAGGCAAAACAAACTGAAGATGTCTGGTACATTGACAGTGGCTATTCTAAACACATGACAGGTGATATTACAAAATTTTACAACTTAAAACTAAAGAATGGTGGGACTGTTGTCTATGGGGATAATAACAAAGGAAGAATCCTTGGAATAGGTGACATCAAATGCACAGAATCAAGTATTATTAACAACGTATTATATGTTGAGGGTTTAAAACATAATTTGATTAGTATTAGCCAGCTTTGTGATAAAGGACACAAAGTTGTCTTTGGTCAAAATCAATGTCAAATAATCAAATCAGATTTAGAACAAGTACTGATTACTGGTAAGAGGATCAACAATATTTACATGTTAGATACTAATTCTGCTAAAAATTGTTGCTTAATCTCTAAAGAAAATGATTCTTGGTTGTGCCATAGGAGGTTAGCTCATATTCATATGAATCATCTTAATAAACTGATTTCTAAAGATCTTGTTGTTGGCTTGCCTAAACTTAAGTTTGTGAAAGACAAAGTATGTGATGCATGTCAAAAGGGGAAACAAGTAAGGAATTCTTTTTCACAGAAAAATATTGTTTCAACTTCTAGACCTCTTGAACTTTTGCACATGGATCTCTTTGGTCCTTCTAGAACTATGAGTTTAGGAGGAAATCTATATGCATTGGTTATAGTAGATGATTACTCAAGATTTACCTGGACATTATTTTTAAAACTAAAATCTGATACTTTCCATTTGTTTAAGAAATTTGCGAAACAAATTCAAAATGAAAAAGGCTATTTCATCTCTTGTATTCAAAGTGATCATGGGGGAGAATTTTCAAACGAAAATTTTAAAAAATTTTGTGATAAACATGGTATTAAGCATAATTTTTCTACTCCTAGAACTCCTCAACAGAATGGTGTAGTTGAAAGGAAAAATCGTTCTCTTGAAGAGTTAGCTAAGACAATGCTTAATGAGAAAGCATTACTAAAATATTTTTGGGCTGATGCCGTTAGTACTGCTTGCCATGTATTAAACCGTGTTTTAATTAGACCTTTTCTTAAGAAAACTCCCTATGAATTATTCAAAGGTAAAAAAGCCTAACATAAACTATTTTAGAGTATTTGGAAGTAAGGTTTTTGTTTTAAATAATGGAAAGGAAAGTCTTGGAAAGTTTGATTCCAAATCAGATGAAGGTATCTTCTTGGGATATTCATTGAATAGCCATGCTTATAGAATCTTCAACAAAAGGCTAAATACTATAGAAGAATATGTCCATGTTGTATTTGATGAGACTAACCCAAGTATGCAGAATATTTCTGAGTATAGTACAGAAGATGATGTTTTAGCTGATAAAATGTATCAGTTAAAACTGCCAAAATCAACAATTTCTCAAAAACAGGTCGAAGATATTGAAGAATTTGAAGAGCAACTACCTAAAGAATGGAAAACTCCAAGAAATCTTTCAATAGACAACATCATTGGTGAAATAAATCAGGGAGTTTCCACTAGAAGATCTTTAAATAAATTTTGCAATCACATGGCATTTGTATCACAAATTGAACCAAAAAACATATCCGATGCATTAAAGGATAATAACTGGATTAATGCTATGCATGATGAATTAAATCAATTCACAAGAAATGAAGTATGGGAATTAATTCCAAAACCAGATAATGCAAATATTGTAGGAACAAAATGGGTTTTTAGGAATAAAATGGATGAAAATGGTATAATTACTAGAAACAAGGCCAGATTAGTTGCTAAGGGGTATAATCAGCAAGAAGGAATTGATTTTGATGAAACATATGCTCCTGTTGCTAGATTAGAGGCAGTTAGACTTTTACTTGCTTATGCTTCAATGAAAAGTTTCAAGTTATTTCAAATGGATGTCAAAAGTGCTTTCTTGAATGGATATTTGAATGAAGAAGTATTTGTTACACAACCACCTGGTTTTGAAGATCATATTCATCCAGAATATGTTTATAGATTAAAGAAAGCTTTGTATGGTCTCAAACAAGCCCCAAGACAATGGTATGAGAGGTTAAGTAATTTTCTCATTTCAAAGGGCTATCAAAGAGGTTTGGTTGATAAAACTTTATTCTTAAAAAAATTGAATAATGATGTAATTCTAGTTCAAGTATATGTTGATGACATCATATTTGGAGCCACTAATGAGTCTTTATGTAAAGATTTTATCAAAGATATGCAGGGAGAATTTGAGATGTCTATGATGGGGGAACTCAACTACTTTCTTGGATTACAAGTTAAACAACTTCAAGAAGGAAGTTTTCTTCATCAATCTAAATACTGCACAGAAATTTTAAAGAAATTTGAGATGGAACATTGCAAAGAAGCATCAACACCAATGTCCACAAATTGCTATCTTGATTCTGATGAAAAAGGAAAACCTATTGATGAAACCAAATATAGAGGGCTTATTGGTTCTTTACTATATCTAACAGCAAGTAGACCTGACATTATGTTTAGTGTTTGTATGTGTACCAGGTTTCAATCTGCACCAAAAGAATCCCATCTTACTGCTGCAAAAAGAATACTCAAATATCTCAAAGGAACTTTAAATGTTGGGTTATGGTATCCTGGTGAGTCCAAACTAAATTTAATTGGATACTCTGATTCAGATTTTGCAGGTTGTAAGCTTGACAGGAAAAGTACCAGTGGCACATGTCATCTCCTTGGAAGCAGTCTAATTTCATGGCACAGTAAAAAACAATCATGTGTTGCCCTTTCTACAGCTGAAGCAGAGTACATTGCAGCTGGACGTTGTTGTGCTCAATCTCTTTGGATCAAGCAACAACTTGAGGATTATGGTTTAATTCTCATAAAAATCCCTCTCTTATGTGATAATACTAGTGCCATTATGTTAACTAAAAACCCAATTCAACATTCTAGGACAAAACATATAGAAATTAGACATCATTTCATTAGAGATCATGTTTTGAAAGGTGATTGTGAAATTTTCTTTATAGAAACTGAAAAACAACTAGCAGATATTTTTACAAAACCTCTTGCTCGTGATCGGTTTTACAAAATTCGCACTGAATTAGGCATGATAGATGCATCAAACATTACTTAGTGTCAAAACTGTTTGTTTTAATCGATACAAACAATCTTTAAATCGATTAAAAGCACTTATACAACATTTTTCTTTACTGTTTTAATCGATTAAATGTCGAATTAATCGATTAAATGAACTTATGTTTCAAACTTTCAAAATTCATCACTGTTTCAATCGATTAAACCATTATTTCAATCGATTAAAACCATTAACAAGAACTTTTTAATCGATTTTGTCCTGCTTTTAATCGATTTTTATTTTGGAAAGAAAAATTAAAGGCTTTAGTTAATGGCTGTTCTTGTAACATGCTACTAAAGCGTGGTTACCTTATCTTTACACGTATTAATTGTATTCATTACAAACGTGTTAATGAAGATAAGTTTGAATCAACTTTGATTGATCTTTACATGAGTAAGGTATCGTATCCAAATTTTTTTTGTACTGTTTTCAAACTTTACAATTTTATACATACCATGCATAATTTTTTGTTGTTCCCTATTTTTGATGAAGTCAAAAGGGGGAGAAATAATTGCTTTACTTTTGATCAATTTAGGGGGAGCAGCAATATAGGGGGAGAAATGGGAAAATGATTATTTTTTTTATTACTCACTAATCTATCTATCCAAGTGACTTCTTCTGCAGAGTTATTATTCAAAGAGGTGTTTGTCTTCATCAAATAGGGGGAGACTGAAAGTGATGAAGATCTTATTGAATTACTTTGGCAAAGATCTTGTTGATTTGATGAAGACAAAAATGAAGTCAAAGGCAACTTTGTAGCAGCCAAAATTCACTTAGATAAAAGAGTAGAGGGATTAGTGTGTTTGCCGCTCTGCTTAGGTATAATCATTTTTATCTTTCTGCTGCATGAGGTTTCTTCATTTAAAAGATTTTGAAAATGCCTCTAAAAAATGTTTAAACGGTTAAAAACAAAGTATTTTGATAAAAGTTTTCTTAACCAACTATTTTAACTAATAGCATATAAACTTTATCAACTAAAATTTTCTTAACACTTTTGTAACAGGTTTTTAACTTATATAATTTCGAAATAACCGATTTTTTCCATTAAAGGAAGTTTTGAAAACCTTCTGCCAGTATTTTAACTTATACAGTTTCGAAATAACCGATTAAAATCACTTAAAATGTTCAGAGAAGTGTTCTAACAGTATTTTAATCGATATAACTTCGAAATAATCGATTAAAACCACTTGGAGTACTGTATGATCGATCAGAATTGAGTTATGACCGATCAGAACCAGATATGATAGATCAGAATTGAGTTATGACCGATCAAAATTATTTTAATCGATTAAATTGCGTTTCAATCGATTAAAACAACTTAAGAGAATTTCTACACAACGTTTTAATCGATTAAAACATATTTTTATTAGTTAAAATCATTTAGAAAAGTGTATAAAAATGTTTTGCAGTATTTTAATCGATTGAAAGTCAAAACAATCGATTAAAACAGATTGGAAGATTTTTTACAAAGGGTTTTTGATATAAACGTTGTCGTATGAGTTAAAACAAATCTGGAAAATAATCAAGAATGTTTTAATAGATTAAAAGAAGATTTAACAGATTAAAACAAGACTTTTAACAGATTAAAAGATTATTTTAACAGATTAATTAAACCAGCAGATTTGAAAATCTTCTATATAAACAGAGTTGTTTAACTTTTTTAAGACACATCTTTTACACATCTTTAGCAATCAATCAAGCAATCAAAAGTGCTACTTTCAAGAGAGAATCACGCTAGTTTTTGTGAAGTTCATTAAAGTTCTTTCTTGAGGCAAATTGCATTCTTTTGAAGAAGAAACACATACTGCAGAACTGCATAAAACTGGTTTGAGCGTTCTTAGTTTCTTCTACTTGTTTCTTTACTTTCTTTTACTGTATTGTGGGTGCCTGGAATTGTAGGCACTAGTTTCTGTAGCTGGAATTTTGCTGTAGGGTTGGTCAAGAACTTGAATTTGGTTCTTGGTGATAGGTTAGGTGCAGGAACTGGAATTGTGGTTCTTGTGGTAGATTGAGTGTGAGATTAAGGTTGTAATCTGTAAAACATTCAATCTAGTGGAACCCAGCTGGAATTTGGCTAGAGACTGGACGTAGCCCTGGGATTGGGTGAACAAGTATAAACCTTGGTGATATCTTTCTAAACCTTTCTCTTCTTTAATTTTGTGACTGCATTTATTTTTTATTGCTTGCTGTGTAATTCAAGAATTGGTCAGATTTCTTAATCTTTGAAATAGATAATCTGTTAAATTGCAAAAATCTTTCAAAGATCAATTCACCCCCCCTCTTGATCTCAGCCTATATTTCTAACACTAAGGGAACTCTAGATTTCATTCCAATACGTAGTTTGGGGCTCATTTTGAATTATCCTCTCTCATACTAAGGAAGTCCACCAATACATTATGTTCCATTGAAAGTTAAGGGTTGCCATGGGCACCCTTCTTTCCTCATTAAGTTTGTGGCACTCGAATAATTGTTGGACCTTCATCTCTAGTCTAAGTATTCTTCCACATTATCCTTACCGTGAAAGGGAGGAAGGTCAACCTTAGGTTCTTTTTGTGTTTCTATCCTAGGCCTATGATGCTTAGGTGGGGATGGTTGATAGTAATCATCATTGTGATTACTACTATAATTTTCCAAATGTGAGTGGGGTTCATCATAATGTTCATTCCTTCGCCTGGAACCCTCAGTTTTGCTCTTATTTTTATTTTTATGTTCTAACAATTGGGCAAACATGGCCCTTATTTCCTTGTCTCTTTTTCCAATATTTTCTTCTAAAGTCATAAGTTTGTCCTTAACGGAAGAGTGTTCCCTAGATCTACGATAGCTCCCACCCATATTAGAATGATTTGAAGGTGCATGAAAATGGTCACTCTTTTTTGTTTAAGAAAGGTTTTCACAAATAGTTTGAAAATGTTTTCACAAAAATTGAGTGACAAAGATTTTTCAAGTGTGTGTGTATCGGACCCCTAAGACCAAAGTAAGGTTAACTATTCGTTAAAGACTCACCTAGATTTTGTCATGGAAAAATTAAATTCTACTTGCAAAAATTTACACAAAGTAAACTAGACCGAAATCGAGGGTGAAAGTCAAAGTGACACTTAATGAGCACTTGGGACACTTTCACAAGATTAATTCATGAAACTATTACAATGTTTAAGTAGGAGATGAGATTGTACCAAGGACATTTTCCCAAGACACCCACAAAAGAAAAATTTACAAGGAAAATTTACAACAAAGACAAAATCCATGACAAAATTACAAAGAAAATTAGTGGCAAAAATTTGTTGTAACAATTCGTTTATGATGGAATTGTTCGTGGCTATGTGGTCTTATGATGTGGAGAACTTTCCATCACAAATTGAGGGCTTCTTTCCGGTTTGTGTTTACACTCTTCTTGTATTCGGTTTGTGTTTACACTCTTCTTGTATCTTATTTTGGCTTATAAAATCCTTCAAAAATAACCTTCTCCTTTCTTCTTAACAACAACTAAGATGTTACCTTGAAGAAGAAGTGACCTTCCAAGAGAACAAGGGAAAACACAACTATTATCTTTTCTTAAAAACTTTGAGATGCAAAAATCAAAACACAAGAAGAGCTTACACAAAGAATGGACACAATCAAATGATTAAATTAAATTTGTGACAAAACTTCAAAAATTTGAAAGGGGACAAGCAATAAAATTTGGTTTATTTTAGAAGGATATTTCAAAAGAACATAATAATGAATCTAGAATGGATTACAAAATTAAAACTCAAGTTGACTTATTTCATAGGCCCAAATTGAGCTTGGCCGAATATACACTCCCTTAGCCTATTTTAATACATGGACATTTCAATACCACTTTTGTTTTTAATGAGTGTAGGACTTATATAAGAGTTGCACTTCTTCTTTTCAATTTTCTTCTTCGTAAGTCTCAAATTTTCCTCTTTTTTCTCAATTTCAAATTTCATTTATTTTGGTTCTATATGAGACTTAAGCCTTTTACTAATTTAATTCAACTCAAAATTTGATTCCTAGGATTGAAAAATAGGCCCCATATTAGAATAGGAAGGATTTTTGTACACAAAAAATAAAAAATTCCACCCAAAGGGTCGAGACCGTCGTCTCGCCGTTGGCTAAGGGCGAGACCACCGTCTTGCCACTCATCAAAGGTGAGACCACCGTCTCGTTTGCCGAGACCGCCGTCTCGCCACTTGCCAAAGGCGAGACCGCCGTCTCATTTGGCAAGAATGTTGTCTCGCCATTTGCCAAAGGCGAGACAACTGTCCCAAAAGTCGAGACGACAGTCCCAACCTTGTCAAGCGAGACGGTGGTCCTGACCTGACAGGTGTGAATTTCTATAAAAGGGGGAGACCTTCTCCTGGTTTGGAACAACTTACACAACTTCTTCAACTACATACTCCTCAAAATACTCTTCTAGAATCCCTTTGAAGCATTTCCAGAGTCTTAGAGTTCTTAGAAAGCATTCTAAAGTGCTTCGAGAAAAGAGTGACCTGCATTGTAGAGTGTGGGGTTTGCCAAAAAGTGCCATTTTCAAGAATATTTTATAAAAAGCTTGCTTCAAAGGTTCTTTCATATCCCTTATTCTATTTTATTGCTTTTATTAGTTACTATCTTTGTTCATTAGTTATTAAGGGCCATGTAGTCAATAATTTAAATTTTGCAACGAATAAGTAAGGGTAAAAGCGTAGTTTTAATGTTCTTATTTCTTTACAAAAATAGTCCATCATAGGGAACCCGAAAAGGGCGTTGTGGGGAAGCTAATACTTTTGCCACACGTAACTAACTCCCTTACCTAACTCTGGTTGTAGTGAGCAAAGTTGGTTTATCTTAAAAATCATTGCCTTCTTTTCCTTTTCCAATGTTTTTGGTATAAATATTGCTGGCGACTCTAGAACCTATTTATGAAAACCTCTCCTTTAGGTCCAGCCCGATTATCAGACAACCTAAAAGCATTGAACCACTTCTTTTAAAAAACGTGAGTCATCAAAACCATCGCGTTACTCCGACCGCCTTTTTTGACAGCGGTGACAGATGGCGACTCCATTGGGGAAGCTAGAGAGTTGATCCCATTTAGTGATGGACTAGTTTGAGAAATAAAAACTTGAAATTACAATTTTACCCTTCCTTGCTTTGTAACATGATTTATTTCTTGGCTTTAATAACTGCTGTATGTTTACTTTATGCAATTGTTTGAAATAACAATTGTACACAAACACTTGCACAGAACAGTTCCCCTTATACCCGGGGCCAAGTAGGATAACCCTAGGGAGTGGGTGGCATTGTACGATTTGCCGTAGTGAGGACCATGATCCCACCGGTATGGTCGGAAACCACCACTCAAGGTGATAGCCTTCCTCTTTTGGCCTAAAGACTGACAAGGCCCTAGTGCCATGCATGGTCTGAAGGCTGGGAGAGTGGGGACCCTATAATGGGGGAACCTTGGGGGCCTAGCCTTGGTGAGAATATTTAGAACTACCTTGAATATGCACTCTTCTGCAGGATACCCCTACCTCGTGATAAAAATGTCATCTCACTGTTCACGGATGAGTGAATTGTGTATGCATTTGTTGTTGCATTTCTTTGTTGCATAGCATAATCATACAACAGAAAAATTAAAAAAAATCTCCCAAAAATCTTTTTACAATAAACACCCTTATCTTAGACAGTCTACATTTTAGCTAGCCTGGTTTCAGGTTCTTTGTAAACTAAGTATTGTCGCCATCGTAAAAAACGAGGGCGGTCGGAGCGACGCGATGGTTTTTCGACTTTCCGTTTTTTCGCGTTTTGGTGTGGTACAACGCCTTTAGGTTGTCCGATAACCGGGCTGAACCTAGAGGCGAGGTTTTCGAAAGGGCGCTCTTGGATTGTCCGATAACCGGGCTAATCCAAGAGCTAGTTTTGAAGGGTTCTGTGGAGTCGCCACCGATGTTTTTACTGGAAACATCGGAAAAGGAAAAAGGCGTTGGTTTTCAAAAAAAACCAACTTTGGTCATTAGAACCAGAGTTGGGTAAGGGAGTTAGTTACGTGTAAGGGAAGTGTTAGTTCCCTTACGACGCCCCTTTCGGGTTCTCTATGATAGACCAGCTATTCTGAGTAAATAAACCGAAAAATACGCTTTTACCCTTTTATTTTACGGAATTTATAGTTACGACTACATGGCCCTAATCTCTATTGCATAATTGAAATTAAAGCAGTAAAAGTAGAGAGAGAGAGTATAAACCTCCGAAGTAAGCTTTTTCTATTAACTTTTGGAAATTAGGGTGCTTTTTGGCAACCCTCCACTCTTGTACAGCACTGGAACCTCTCAAAAATGCTATAAAAAACCTCTAAAGACACTCAGAAGCTCCGGAAATGCGTCGGAGGGATTCTAGAGAGAGAAACTAGTGATGTGACTAGAGAGAGAATGAGATAGGTGTCCGAAATGAGGGGAATGGAGGCCCTATTTATAGGGATTCGCGCCTGTCAGGTCGAGACAGGCCGTCTCGTCTGACAAGGTCGAGACGATGGTCTCGCTGGTCGAGACGGCGGTCTCGCCTTGCAGAAAAGTCGAGACGGCGGTCTCACCATTCGCGAGTGGCGAGACAGCGGTCTCGCCAAGCGAGAGGGCGGTCTCGCCATCCGCGCAAGGCGAGATGGCGGTCTCAACCTTAAAAGGCGAAAATCCTTATTTTTGGACCAAAAAACTCTCCTATCCTAGTATGGGGCCTAATAGTCTCTCCGAGTGGCTTCTTAGGCTTCGTCCATCTTTGAAAAGGAGGTCTTCTGGTCTTTATTGCTAGGCCGGGCAAGATTTGGGGTCTACAGATGCCCCCCCTTTGCCTGACTAGTCGACTGCTGGCCTTCTGTGCCAAGTAGATCGACTGGAGGGTAAAGGAGTTGACCCTCTTGCCCGGTTGTCCTTTAGATGTCCTGACTTGTGGCGGTCGATCCTCTGGGGAAAAGTGCGTTGTGCGCCTCCAGGATGCTCCTTCTGGCGGTAGCTGATCCCTTCGGCTGATGAGTATGAACCCCCATCTGGTTTTGACGAGTATGAACCCCTGCCTGGTAAGCCCTCTTCTGTAAGGCTTGATGAGTACACACCCCCATCTGGTGTTTGTGCCTCCGGATGCTCCTTCTTGCGGTAGCTGATCCTTTGGCTGTGGTGGCGGCTTACTGCTCTAGCTCATGCGCTGATTAGGCACTCCTTGTGTGCTGGTTGATAGGTATAAACCCCCTATCAGGCTGGTACAGTCCACTGCGTAGGACTGGTGGTGGTGGCAGCTTACTGCTCAATCGCTCATGCGCCGGTGTTGGGATGTGTTCTCTTGTCTTTGTCCTTTCTGAGATTTGGTTGTCTGGTCTGTGCCAGGGATTCTGTTGGTGTTCATCCAGCTTGTTGGTTGCTGGGGATTCTTTGTCTTGATCTTTTGGTATTTGTCATCCGACTTTGCTGGTTGTCGGGGATTTTTTTATGAGTGCCTCTTAGGTAGGCAGGAATCCTTTGGGGATTTATTGATCTTGGTGACGCCTCTTGAGTAGGCGGATATCCATTGAGTTTCTGGTAATGCCTCTGAGTAGGCAGATGCTTCATCGGAAGTGAAGACTTTTGGCTGCATTTGTTTTGCCTCTGACTAGGCTGATATTCCCCTATGGGGATGCTGGCTCTTGCTTGTCAGGTCTTGCCTATGTGTAGGCAAATGACATCCTGAGGATGAATCTGAAGTTTTTCCTTTGCAGTAGGCTCACTGGGGATGATCTTTCTTATTGATTGATCCACAGGGGAATTGGTTGACTTCTCGGGGGTCAGATTTTGGTAGCCCCTTTGGGGGAATGGAATCTTGGCTCCTTAATTGATGTGGGTGCGAGCTGACTTTTGTGGTGCTCTTATTCTGTTGAAGGAATGGAATTTCCAATTCCTTCTTTTTGTTGATTTTTTCTTTTTCTGAGGTGACCCACTTAGGGAGCAAGGATTTTCATTTGATTTCGCCTTTTTCTGCGATTTATCTCTTTTTTTTTCGCGATTTGAAATTTGGCTTTTTCGGGATAATGCGTAAGCCTTTTTACTTTTTAGTCTCTTTTATTACGCTGGCTTTTTTCCTTCTTTTTGGGAGGTCCATTAAGGACGAAGTTTTCTTTCTTTGGTGATCTACCAGGGAATTAGTTGACTCCCTGGGGATCTGATTTTTATTTTCTAGGGATGGAGTTTTGGCTCCTTGATTGATGTTGATGCGAGCTAAACTTGTGAAACTCTTATTCCACTGGGGATGGGAATTCCTGATTCCTTTTTGTAAAATTTTTGGGATATCCACTTGAGGATTTTTATTCGGCCCTCTCTGTCATGGCCTTTTGGACATCCGCTGGGGATGCAAGGGTTTTCTTTTCTCTTCTTTCTTTTTGTTGAGCCCTTGATGGTTTGGACTCTTTTGACTGTTGATGATGATGGGCTCTTGAAGCCTTTATTCTCCATTGGGGAGTGTGGAGGAGACTTTGGGTGAGTGTGCTCGATGACTCATGTGGTGGTAATGTTGAGCCGTGAGGAGTATTTTTGTTTTGCCTTCGGAGTAGGCAGGGATCCTCTTGGGGATGACTAAGCCTTTCCGTCGACTTTTTCTTGATGATTGCCTTCCTTTTATTGGGTGGAGGGAAAATGTTGGAGCCTTGGCTTCTAGAAGCTCTTATTTCTTCTGAGTTATTTGATGATGACAACTCGCTCTTCTTTCTTGAGAAATGTTTGAAGACTTCTTATATGTGCCTTCTTTTTTTTTGGGTAGAAAGATGCTAATTGAAGCTCTTGATTTCCGGAAGCTCTTATTTTGATGAGTCGCTTGATTGACGACTTGCTCCATTTTCTTGAGGGCATTATTTGGAGACTCAGTCTCAGTGATCCTGTTTTCAATCACAAACATGGAGCTAGTCACCTTATATGCATGAATGCTTTTCATTTTCTGTTTTTTATCTGAAGTAATTTTTATTTCTTTCATTTTTTATCTTGACAAAGTCGTTTTATGCGACTACTTGTGTGTGGATGCCCTAAATGCAATCTATTCTTTTTTATTGATGCATCTGGAAAAGTGACTGGCATTCTCCTGCAGGACTTTCATGATTATGATGAAGGGCCCCTCTCTTTTATTAATTTTTTGGTTTAGCCCTATCTTTTGCCTAGACCTCCCTTTTTGGGGTTTTCGGTCTAGCGGGCTGCCTTAATTTTTTCCTAGGATATCTTAGCGAGCTTTTTTCCTTTTTTATGAATGCCCTAACTTTTGCCTAGACCGCCCTTTGCGGGTTTTCGATCTAGCGGACTACCCTAACTTTTGCCTAAGAATCTCCTAGCAGGCATTATTTTATATTTTTATTTTTCTCATTTCTCTTTTCTCTTTTCTTTTTGAGAGAAAGGACCCTATGCATGTATGCAATGTTTGTGATATGCATACTATAATATTATTTCAATTAATTTTTCAAAAGGATTAACCAATGTGCTTTTACTTCTGATGAGCTTCTGACGTTATGTGCTTTCGTCGACAGGATAGGTTGTACCGATTTTGTCATCTTGGATTTGCCATGATCGAAGAATGAATGTGTTGATTGTAGAGCGACTTGCCATGTCAGTGCGCCCCTCCCTTTTCTTGCGGGTGTCAATCCTCCTATTGATTATTATCTCCATATTTCCCTACTAATTACTAGAATTCCGTAGTGGTAGGGTCAAGAGAAAAGAAGGAAGAAGGTATTTAATTCAAGGGCTTGTGTTTTAGAAGTGTTTCATTTTGACAAAAAATGGTTTTTGTAAGCACGGCTAGCCAAGGTTGGTTAGAGTGTTTAGGCTAGTTTAAACAACGTTTTGTTTATGGAGTGATGTCTTATTCTATGGCGCTTGCTATGACTGATTGACTTTCCTAGTCCGCCCTTTGGGTTTTCAGTCTAGGATGTTTGTGTTTTATTTTGTCCTAACTTTTGTCTAGGTTTCTTTTTTCTTGCTTTGGAAACCTAGCGGACCTTATTTTGTAACCCTAATTTTTGCCTAGGCTACCCTTTATGGTTGTTCAGGTTTCCTAGCGGGTTTACCCTAACTTTTGCGTAGCCCCCTTTGTGGGTTTCCTACCGGGTATCTTGCCCTCTCCTTTTGGCCTTTAGCTTTTATGGGCTTCTTTTGATTTTTGTTTTCTTTTTGCACAACATTGGCGAAACACGACTTTACTTATGACGAGGTAAAACTTTATTTTGTGCTTCTAGTCAATCAGTTGGTGATGGATTTGACTTTTATTTTGGTCAATGGCGCATTTTGATTACTTTGACGCACTTTTGAAAACGTTTGCTTAAACATGGTTATTAATGAGGTTTAGACATTAATAGTGAGAAGAGAAGCAGATAGTAAGAATGACATTCTTTGTAATTAATAGGGAAATGTGTGCCCTACAATGCTCGGGGGTCGGGCTAGCCCCGAGGAGTAGTCTCTAATAGTCATTGGATTTATAAACCCTAAGAATCATAAGGAGGACACCTAATGACTAAAGTCGCTTTTGACGCTTGAACCCCTCTATATGGGAAAATCTGATTCAAGGTGCGGAGGGGAGACTTCCCTTTTCTCCATGCAGCTTGATCCTTTGTAGGGTAAGCTTCAAAGGATTGTCTTTAAAATCTGGTGGCTCCCTTATTCCTTGAGAGTTTCTAATGAGCCCTTGGTTTGGGCGGCATCCATATTTCCTCATCATGTATGTCACCTTCATATTGTTGGGGAAGTCTTTTCATATTGGCAAAAGATATTTCAAAGGTCCTCTTCAGCCACATCCATTCAAGGTAGGGCAGACGACTTACTGATCCGAATGTCATTTTTAGCTCGAACCATGACCAGCTTGTCACCTACCATGAGTTTTGTCTTTTTGGGGGAGCGTTGAAAGAATTGCCTCAGCGTCGTGAATCCAAAGTCTATTCAATTTCCTCTTTGGATTATATTTCTCTTCGATCTTATTATTTTTCCTTTATTCTTGGGAGCATTGTCTTGTAGCTCCTCGGGGGAGTAGATTCTTCTACTTCTAATCCTGCCCCCAATGCCGGCTATGCTGGAGATATCCTTGTTAATGGGCGATGTTTTTGGTATCTCCATGGTACTGCCCTATTCGATTCGAGGCATGAACAAAATGTAACGGCATCCTTGCCCCCTTTTCCTTTTTTACTCAGATGACCAATGGTCGAGACTTATTATCCTTCTTAGGCAGATCAACCGTTGGAGATAACTTGACAACAAAAGGTTTGCTCTTTATCTAACTTCGATTCGTGGAAAGCACAACGACTAATCCTTTCTTTTTATTATCTTATTATTATTAAAGTGAGAATGAATGCAATTTATGAATGCAATTCATGAATGCTATAGACGGTTGAGATGATGAAAACAAACAATTTTATTTTTTTCATCTAGACCGTGTACATTCCTCAATGCAATGAAGTACATTTTTTTTTAAAGTGGAGAAGCCTAAATGAACCCATAGGCAGGTTAGAATTTCTATTTATTTTCTTTTTGCGCATGGCATGCGAATGCCCTAATCCTCCTTTCATGGTATTGAGGAATGTCCACTTCTTCGATTGTCTATTATTAGATGCTTGTTATGAGGATGAAGTTTGGTGGATGCATGTATGCAAGTGTTTGTTTTTTCCTAAACATTATCATGTTTTATTTTCTAACATGATGTATGATAGTGTTTGGGATTTTGTATTTTTTTTTTGTATGCGGATGACGACATAAAGAATACCAGCCGCTTTCTAGAATGCAAAAAGATTTTTATTGTTTAAAACAAATGATTTATGAGATGGATATTCCTTAGAATGAATGTATTTATGCATGCACCAGTGCAAAAGGGCGATAGATGTTCAAAGTGGTATAACTTTTAACTGAGATGTCCGATTTGGACGCACAACATATGAAAATGAAGAGAAAAAGGTAAAAAATTAAGCTGCAAATACCCAAAGGGGATTTGACCCAGTAATTTTCCCAAAAAACGCTTCTAAGACTCATTTTTTAGGGATTTATTAAAATGATGTGTATGCATACTTTCCTTATGCATTTATTTTTTTTCTCTTGGTTTTTCCACTTATGACATGATGTGATATGAATGATACGACTTTGTCAAAATTATTTTTATAAATGTTTTGATTTTGTTATTATTATTTATTTATTTTGGATTTTTTTTTTAGCCTTTTATCTCTTCTGTCGGACTGCGTGGCTACATAGCTTACAAAGAACCTGAAACCAGGCTAGCTAAAAGGCAGACTGTCTGAGATAAAAAATGGCTTTATGCGAAAGGATTATTTAGCGTCCCCTATCTCTTCTGTCGGACTGCGTGGCTACTTAGGTTACAAAGAACCTGAAACCAGGCTAGCTAAAAGGCAGATTGTCCGAGATAGGGGTGTTTATTGTAAAATTTTATTTTTTGTGACTTTTCTGTTGTGTTGGTTATGCTATGCAACAGACAAATGCAACAAACAGGTGCACACACAATTCGATCATCCGCGAACAGGCGAGAAGTCGTTTTAATCACGAGGTAGGATTTTCCTGCAGAAAAGTGCATTGGCGAAGGTAGGTTTTAACTGTTCTCACCAAGGCTAAGGCCCCCAAGGTGCCCCCATTATAGGGTCCCACTCTCCAGCCTTCCGACCATGCTTAGCACTAAGGCCATAGTCAGTCTTTGTGCCAAAAGAGGAAGGTTATCACCTTGAGTGGTGGTTTCCGATCACACTGGTGGGCACAAGGCCATCACTAGATCTCACTTGCCCCCGGGTATAGAGGGAACTGTTGTGTGCAAGGGTTTGTGTACAGTTTGTATTTCAAACAATTTCGTAAGTATAAACAGACAACAGTTATTAAAGCCAAACAATAAAACATGTTATACAAGGTAGGGTAAAAGCGGTATTTTCTTGGTTTATTTATTTTTAGTTGGCCCATCACTAAATGGGATCAACTCTCTAGGCTTCCCCAGTGGAGTCGCCATCTGTCGCCGCTGTCAAAAATGAGGGCGGTCGGAGCGACGTGATGGTTTTTCGACTTTCTATTTTTTCGTGTTTTGGTGTGGTACAACGCCTTTAGGTTGTCCGATAACCGGGCTGAACCTAGAGGCGAGGTTTTCGAAAGGGCGCTCTTGGATTGTCCGATAACCGGGCTAATCCAAGAGCTAGTTTTGAAGGGTTCTGTGGAGTCGCCACCGATGTTTTTACCGGAAACATCGGAAAAGGAAAAAGGCGTTGGTTTTCAAAAAAAACCAACTTTGTTCATTAGAACCAGAGTTGGGTAAGAGAGTTAGTTACGTGTAAGGGAAGTGTTAGTTCTCTTACGATGCCCCTTTCAGGTTCTCTATGATAGGCCAGCTATTCTGAGTAAATAAACCGGAAAATACGCTTTTACCCTTTTATTTTACGGAATTTAAAGTTACGACTACATGGCCCTAATCTCTATTGCATAATTCAAATTAAAGCAGTAAAAGTAGAGAGAGAGAGAGTATAAACCTCCGAAGCAAGCTTTTTCTATTAACTTTTGGAAATTAGGGTGCTTTTTGGCAACCCTCCACTCTTGTACAGCGCTGGAACCTCTAAAAAATGCTATAAAAAACCTCTAAAGACACTCAGAAGCTCCGGAAATGCGTCGGAGGGATTCTAGAGAGAGAAACTAGTGATGTGACTAGAGAGAGAATGAGAGAGGTATCCGAAATGAGGGGAATGGAGGTCCTATTTATAGGGATTCGCGCCTGTTAGGTCGAGACGGGCCGTCTCGTCTGACAAGGTCGAGACGGCGGTCTCGCTGGTCGAGATGGCGGTCTCGCCTTGCAGGAAAGTCGAGACGGCGGTCTCGACAAACGAGACGGCGGTCTCGCCATCCGCGCAAGGCGAGACGGCAGTCTCGATCTTAAAAGGCGAAAATCCTTATTTTTGGACCAAAAAACTCTCCTATCCTAGTATGGGGCCTAATAGTCTCTCCTAGTGGCTTCTTAGGCTTCGTCCATCTTCAAAAAGGAGGTCTTCTGGTCTTTATTACTAGGTCGGGCAAGATTTGGGGTCTACAAGTAGCCACACAGTCCGACAGAAGAGATAAGGGATGCTAAAACCATTCTTTTGCAATAAACTACTTTTTTCTCGGATAGTCTATCATTTAGTTAGCCTGATTTCAGGTTCTTTCTAAGCTAAGTAGCCACGCAGTCCGACAGAAGAGATAAAAGGTTATAAAAATCAAATAAATCAAGTAATTATAATAAAAATGGGACCCTATTCATAAGCATCAAACTCATGAACATCCATATAGGTAGTTTCTCTTCCTTTTGAAAAAAAAAATACAAAAAACCAAACACTGTCATGCACCATGTAGAAAATAAAACATGATAATGTTTTGGAAAAGCAAACACTTACATGCATGCCCACATCAACATCATACTCATAACATGCATTTTTGTTTCTAGAAAATTGGAGGGGTCCAGTAGACAGTTAAAGAAAGTGGATATTCCCCGATATCATGTAGAGAAGATAGAACGACTGTGTGCATTGATGCCACCCGAGGTCCGCTCCGACTTCAAAAAATCTTATGGATGGATTATCGATCTATTGAAGATCTGTGTCAACCCCATCTTCATCAGGGTTTTGATCAATTTTTGGAACTTCAGTCTACACTGCTTCGAATTTCCACAATTTGATCTAGTAACAACTTTGGAGGAATATGAAATAATGTTGAGATGGCCCAAATCATTCGGGGTCCATATTCGTCATGAAGCATATATTCCTACAGCCAAAGTCGCTGCCATCATCGAATTGCCACTTCATCAGACCATATATTCCTACAGGGTTGGAAAGTTACAATGTTAGAAGACCATATGTCCTCTTTGGCTATAGGGCATATTGGTTTTCTTTTACAAAACCCTGGCTCTGATTGTGTTTGGGACCATACTTTTTTGTTTCACCTTGACACAGTAGATTAAGCCATTATGGACGCCTTTTTCGCTTGGGACGTGCACTCGAAGAGTCCCTTGCCTGCACTTCTTGCCGACACCTTGCTTTTGGTTGAGTTTTGTCACCAAAAGCAAGGAAGAACACTCAGATGTTGCTCTTCGCTATTATTCGTGTGGGGTATCACACACTTCTATGCCTCTAGCCACATGGGGATGTTCCCCGATCCTTTGAAAAGCTTCTCAAAAATCCCTCTCCACCGACATCTAACCATGGAGTGGAAGGTCGAGTTGGAACAATGGAATGTCAACCACCTATCTTGGGCATGTCCTTAGTTCCGACCTGGCCCTATTCTCATCAGATGTGGAGATTATCTGAGCGTACAATTAGTAGGTCTCAGAGGTTGCATATCTTACTCCCCAAAAGTGGCTGAGACAACTCATGAGAACCCAAACCGCGCTGTCACTAGAAGAGCTCGGAGGACTATGTTTCTTCGAAGACCCATGCAATGTTGCAAACTCACTTGCCATATGGAGAGCATGGGAGAAACTAGTATTTATGGGAGATAGAGAGTTAGACAAAGCTCGAGTGGTTGTTTCCAGTGATTATGAGGAACGGAGGAGAAGCAAAGGGATGTCACAACCATTCACCCCACCTACTGCACCATCAGCCAGTGGAGAGCTCTAAACCCAAGTTGATGCCTTGACCCAAAGGATAGAAATCATGGGAGCCCAGATGAGGGCCCTTGAGGAGAAAGAATAAGAATTTATCCTTACTATTGCCGGTCTACAAAGGCAGTGCAAGAAGAAAGATCAAGAGATAGAGCGCCTCAAGGACCAATGTGCTGACTCCAGTGAGAAGATTATCTGAGCATCCAAAGTTGTCAGAATAAACTCGGATAATCAACTCCAAGAGATAACCGCCAAATCAGTACACCTTGAGGCTGAATGCGCAAAGCAGGCACAAACGATCCAGGGGATGCTACAAGATCTCACAAAGACTTATGTTAAGGGAGGGAGACCACCCAGAGACTTAACAGAAGCCTTACTAAGCTACGCTGCAAAGAAAGAGACGGGATAGCTCAGTACGACCAAGTTCTACAAGAGAGAGGCTGAGCCATTGAGAGAATCAATAATTTACAAGCCTTGGTCGTCCATCAAGAGGAAAAAATAAAAGAGGCTCAAAAGTATAGTGAAGATATGAGCCAGGCGGTCCACCAGCAGTCCGAAGCACTCGCTCAACGCGTATGGGAAGCTGAAGAGGAATTGCGTAGAAATCAATACTCGCATGTGGGTTTCTTTAGGCTTTTCCATTTCTCTCAAAATGTGCTTCGCAGCATGGTATAGGGGAATGTACACCTTCTGTAAATAAATAAAAATACCTTTTGTTTATGCAAACAACTGTCTACTTGCATTCATTTCATTCATAAGTTGCATATTTGCATATCCCTCCTTCACTTTTAATAAACAAGATAATAAAAAGGAAGGATTAACTAATACATCTTCCGCAATCAGAAAGATGGAGAGAAAATCGTTCATAATCAAGCTCTCCCCAACGGTCGATACACTCCAAGAGGACAATAAGCTTCGGTCATTGGTCATCAAAGTCGATAAAGAAGAAGGGGCAAGGATACCTTTGTGATTATTTGTGCCTCGTCCTTTCCCCTATGATTCAAATAAAGTTGTACCGTGGAGATACGGGGAATATTCACCCATCAAGGAGAACATCTCCAATATAGTCGGCATTGGGGGCATGACAAGAAGCGGAAGAATCTACTCCCCCAAGGAGTCGCAAGAGATGCCCCCAAGAATAAAGGAAAGAATAAACAGACCGAAGAAAAAGAAAATAAAGAATCTAAGGAGGAGAGTGATGAGCTGCTTCAGTTTATAAGGCAGAGCGAGTATTCCATCATTCAACTCAATCACATGCCTGCAAAGATAACTTTGTTATCACTAATAATGAGTTCGGAATCGCAGCAAAATGCCTTGATGAAGGTCTTGAGCGAAGCGCATGTACCTCACACAATATCCCAAGAAAAAGTTGAGCAGATCGTCAACTACATCACAGCCAACGATCACCTCACCTTCACAGATGAAGAACTCCCTCCTGAAGGGTCAAACCATAACAAGCCCTTGCATATCTCCATCAAATGCAAGGAGTATCTCATCGCCAAAGTTCTTGTGGATAACGGGTCATCCTTGAATGTGATGTCCAAGTGCACAATCGATAAGTTGACCATTGAAGGAACTTGCATGTGCCCAAGCAGCACTATCATTCGAGCCTTCGACGGATCCAAACGAGAAGTAGTGGTTGAAATTAATCTGCTATTCCAAGTCAGACCCACTATCTTCAACATCGATTTCCACGTGATGGATATTACTCTGACATACAGCAGTCTCCTTGGCAGACCTTGGATTCATGATGCTAAGGCAGTACCTTCAACGCTCCACCAAAAAGTCAAGTTTATAGTAGACGACAAATTGGTCACGGTCCAAGCTGAAGATGATATCTTGATCATTGGACCGTTTACCCAACCCTATGTGGATGCGACTGAAGAGGCGCTTGAAACATCCTTTCAAGCGCTTGAAATCGCCAGTGTAGAGAGACTTCCCAGCAACATGAAGGTAGCCTGCATGATGATGAAGTATGGTTACCATCCTGACCAAGGGCTCGATGCAGACTCCCAAGGAATGAAGGAGCCCCTGGAATTTAAGGATAATCCTTTAAAGCATGGCCTAGGATACGACCCTACAAAGGGCCAAGCTGTGAGAAGAAAAGGGAAGTCTCCTCTCCGCACATTAAAGCAGATCTTTCGAAGCGGAGGGATACAAGTGTCGAGAGTAACTCTAGTCATTAGGAGTTCTTTTTCCTTTCTTACGGGATGTAAACCCAGTGATTGTTAAAGATTATTCCCCGGGACTAGCCTGACCCTCGGGCATCTTAAGGGCACATATTCCCCTCTTAGTTAATAAAAATACAATTCTTACTATCTGCTTCTCTTCTTGCTATTCATGTTTAAACCTCATAATAACCATGTTTAAGCAAACATTTTCAAAAGTGCGTCAAAATAAGCAAAACGCGCCATTGCCAAAAAAATCATCAAACTGATTGACTAGAAACACAGAATAAGGTTTTATCTCATCATAATAAAACCGTGTTTCGCCAATATTGTGTAAAAAAACATAAAATCAAAAGAATCCCATAGAAGCCAAAGGCCAAAAAAGGGGGCAAATTACCCGGTAGGAAACCCACTCAAGGGGGCTACGCAAAAATTAGGGTTGACCCGCTAGGAAACCCGAACAACAATAAAGGGTAGCCTAGGTAGAAGTTGAGGTTACAAAATAAGGTTCGCTAGGATTCCCAACACAACAAAAAAAGGAAATCTAGACAAAAGTTAGGACCAAAACACAATATCCTAGTCTGAAAACCCAAATGGCAGTCTGGGGAAGTCAATCAGCCATAAGAAAGCAATAGAAACCGGCTAAGACGCAGATCCTCAAAACAAAACATTTGTTGAACATTAGCCTAAACACTTTGACCAACCCCTGACCAGACATTCTTACAAAATTCCCCTTTGAATAAAATAAAAAATATAACTATCTAAAACACAAGCCCTTGAATAAATTATCCTCTTACTTCTCTTCTCTTGACCCTTATCACAATATTTTGATAATTAGTGGGGGAATATGGAGGCATATAATCAACAAAAGGATTGAAACCTCTAGAGGAAAGAAAAAATGAAGCACTTGTTGGATTTGATGAAGACATATAGAGTTTATAGAGTTTATTTTGTGGGTGTGTAGGTAGATAGGTTATAGGTTTAGAATTTAATCTCTTGATAGTTTCAGTAGATCTTGTGATAAGCGCCTATAAATGTTGCATTTCATAGAATTTATCTTACTGCATGAAAAACTGAGTTTTTAAGCCTTGAAAGAACAAATTGAGTTTTTTTAATCTGTTAAAAAACAGTTTCAATCTGTTAAAATCATCGTAGAATCAACAGGTTAAAATGTTCTTGATGGTTTTTCCATATTAAGGAGTTCGCAGTATTAATCTGTTGAATTGAGAAATCAATAGATTAAAATGTTCTAGTCATTTTTCATTTCAAAAGTATCTCAGAATTTTAATATGTTGAAATCAAGTTCAATCTGTTGAAAATGAGAGATGTCATTTTTCATTTTAAAGTATCTCAAAATTTCAATCTGTTGAAATAAATTTTAATTTGTTGAAACAGAGAGATATCATTTTTCATTTTAAGGTATCTCAGAATTTCAATCTGTTGAAATATATTTTAATCTGTTGAAACAGAGAGCTACCATTTTTTCTTCTAACTGTTTTAATCCATCGAAAGCTCGAATTAACCGATTGAATGAGTTTTAAATGAAATCAATCGATTGAAACATCATTTTAAATCGATTGAATCTATTAGTCCCTCTCTTTTACTCTATAAATACAGTTTTGATTTCTCTTTCAAACACACAATTTGGAAAACAATTGAAAGCAATCTTGGAGCTCTCATATTCGTGTTTTTATCTGAGCATTCATAAACATTTCATATCATAAGGCATTTTGATCAAGATTGTTGAAAGATCTTCAAGAGAGAAAGTTCTGAGTTAGAAAAATTGCTTCTCGACTTCTATATTGTAAAAGCTGTAGTCCAAGTTTATTCTTTTCATATACTTGTATGAATTCTAATTGTGTAGATTGGGTTTGAATCGCGACCGGTTACGATGAATCGGGTTTGGTTGCTTGGGAGGTTTTTCAAGAGTCTATCTTGTGGTGTTGTAAGGTAGTTCTTGGGGTAGATTGGTGTATATCTACTGGTTTGTGTTTTCACTTGATATTAGTGGAACTTGGCAGATTTGTCAAGAATTGGATGTAGCTCTTGGGAAGAGTGAACCAGTATAAACTCTTGTGTTGTATTTCTGCTTTTATCTCTTGTCATTTCTGGTTTATATTCTTGCTTTGTTTAAAACCAAATCTGCCTAATAAAGATTGGATAAAGATTAATCATTCTTCCACAAAGAAAGAGTGTTTTTAAAAAAAGATTTCTAAAGTTCAATTCACCCCCCCCTCTTGAACTCAACCATTAATTCTTACAAAAATAACACCAACATGGCAAATTTGCTCCTCAGTCAACAATTATTCTTTGGTCATAGTAAGTCTGGAATGGTATAAATAAGTACAGCTAAAGAATGACATCAGAAGGGCCTCGTCTTCAAAAGACACATCAGTTAATCTTTCCAAAAAATAACTAAATAGTATTATAGGACACATAACATAAAAACATTGCATGCATAGATGTTTGTGGACAAGGTCCTATATTCCCAAAAAAAAAACATAGAAAAGCCCAGACAGCCGTCTAATTTGGCGAGACCGCCATCTCACCATTCACCAATGGCGAGACTGTCGTCTCGTCATTCGCTGAAATCAAGACCGTCATATCGCCATTCGCCAAAGGTGATACTGCCATCTCACCATGTCACGAAGGGCGAGACCGCCATCTCAACTTTCCAGACGGTGGTCCCGAACCCTGAAAATTTGAGACGGTCATTCTGAATCCCAAATGGTGGTCCCGACCATGAAAAAAATTTCTATATATAGGGGCGTTTGGGTCATTTTCAAAGCATCTCATTCCTACATCTTCTCATACATCTTCATACATACTTGAGTGTCTTTGAGTAAAATGCAACAAGGCGAGTCTTCCAGGCCCCAGAAGAAAGGTCGGGGATCTGGCCAGAGCATGCTGCAACACCATAGGCCCCGCCAGATCCAACTTAGCTCATGGTGCAATACCAGGCCAGGCTTGACCATATTAGGAGCTACTCTGGGCACCCCCTGCTGCGCTTGGATTTCAGCATCTTGACCGAGTTTGGTTGGGACGAGGATGTATGAGGCTACATCCACAATATTGGGTGGGACTTCCTCCTCTAGGACCCTCCTACCCGCATCTACCGCAAGGCTGTGATGGAGTTCCTTGCCTTCGTCACGATGGTGGATATGCCAACCCTGTTCCTGGGTGTCCCTCCAGCGAGGATGGTCTCGTACTACATGAACGGGACCTACTAGACGATGACATTGGATGAGTTCAACGTCACCATGGGCTTCAATCAGCCTGCGAACACCCTTACTCCAGAGTACCAGGGAGCCATTTGTGAGCGGCCAACTGCCCTCACAACTGGTGAGATTTGGGAGGACCTCACCGGGTCGTAGATCCTGGCGGCCATGATGAAAGGGTCGCCCTCAGCCCTCCTCTCCACATATGCCACAAGCTGCTGGCAGGGACGATGCATGCGCAGAAGGAGAGTCAGGGTAAGATCACCCAGCCTAATCTCTTCATCCTGCACTCATGCTCCACGGGCGCCGGTGTTATTCTAGCTACTTTTTCCTGAGGGCGCTGAAGGACTTCGGGAGCCGCCCCGTGGGAGCCATCCTCATGCCTCCCCTCATCACCCCATTGGCCAAGAGATGGGGATGCGCCAACGGGGAGGACATACCCTTTATCCTCCGACCCGAGCCTATTAGTGGGTCCATGCTCGTCAACATGGGCATGCTCATTGTAGACCCCTAATTTTGTCCGACCTCTCAATAAAGGCTAAGAAGACTTCCTATTTAAAGATAAAGCTTCGGTGGACGTCTATCGACATCAATCGACTTCTGAATAAATAAAGGAAAGCGTCCTGGGAGTCCCAGAACACAAAATCTGGCCAAAATAGTCGAGATGGCCATCCCAGAAGTCGGGATGGTCGTCCCAGATAGCCCAGACGGCCGTCCCACATGCCAGACGGCCGTCTCGGCCATTTTTGTCACTTGGGACGACCGTCCCAAATCCAAGATGGTCGTCCCGGCCTCCCCAGATGCCCATCCCTGTTTTCTGCACCCCAGACGATCGTCCCGAGCTACTAGGCTGCGAAAACTATAAATAGGAGGCTCATTTGAGCATTTTTCACACTCTATACACTTGTCTTCTCTCCCTTGTCGCCGCCGTCCCTTTTCGACGTCGGAGGACGTCTGGAAACGTTTATGCGAGCGGTCGCGAAAAGATGGTTTAGACTTGCGTATTTGTTTTAAAAGGTTTTCGAAAAGGGGTTCTTATGGAGTCGCCACCAATGTTTTGACCATAAACATTGGAAAAGGATAAAAGGTATTGATTTTAATGAAAAACCAAACTTGGCCATTATAACCAGAGTTGGGTAAGGGAGTTAGTTACGTGTGGGGAAGGTGTTAGCACCCCACAACGCCCCTTTCGGGTTCCCTATGACAGATCAATTCATTTTAAGAGAAGACTTCGAGAAATTACGCGATTACCCTATTTTATAATATTAAAATGGCTATCTACATGATGAAGCTAAATAAAGCAATAAAAGAGATATAAAAATGGCTATCTACATGATTTTATTCTACATGGCACAAACAGTAAATAAAGCTAAATAAAACAATAAATAAAGCAATAAAAGAGAAGAGAATTGAAAAGAACCTCCGTAGCAAGCTTTGTATTGAGAATCTTGAACTGTGAGGATGCGTTTTGGCAACACCTCTCTCTACACAGACTCTCCTCACCAATACAAGATCGACTCCACTAAAAATTTAAAGAAGAATCAAATGCCTGAATATAATTCCTTAACCGATTGTTACCTATTTAAGGCAATCGGAAAGATCATTCGAGAAAGGGGGAGAAGTAGACAAGTGCTCCGAGTTTTTGAAAGTGTTTCGAGCTCTCTAGAGTGTCTCGTGGTCCGAAAAAGTGGCAAATGAGCTTCCTATTTATAGTTTTCGCAGCTGGCGCACTTTGGGACCACCGTCCGGGTTGGGACGGCCGTCCGGACCGGGATGGTCGTCCCAAATGTCATTTTTACACAGGCGAGACCACCAGGGGACCCGGGACGACCGTCCCACTTGAAATTGGCCTTGGGATGGCCGTCCCAACTTCGGGACGCGCGTCCCAACCGAATCTGGAGGGTTGGGACGGCCGTCCCAACTTGGGACGGCCGCCTCAACCTCGTTCCGCCGGCTTCGCGTTTCGGGACCACCTGTTGTGTTCGGGACCACCTGTTGTGTTTGGGACCACCTGTTGTGTTTGGGACCACCCGTTGCGTTTGGGACCACCCGTTGCGTTTGGGACCACCCGTTGCGTTTGGGACCACCCGTTGCGTTTGGGACCACCTGTTGTGTTTGGGACCACCCGTTGTGTTTGGGACCACCTGTTGTGTTTGGGACGGCCTCGTTGATGCCGATAGGTGTCCGTTGAAGCTTTATCTTCGTGTAGGAAGTCTCCTTTGTTCGTTATCGTGTAGACGAGCGATCTCTCGTATTGGTTGCGGGAGGTTTCCTCGTTTTGGGAAGCCGGATGGACTCCATCTTCTGGTGAAGTTCATCTAGCTTTTTCTTTTGAGAGGCCGGCAAAATTAGGGGTCTACAGCTGCCCCCTTCACCCGCCTAACTAATTCGTTGGTTTTAATATGCCGACAAAATTAGTTGGTAGGGGAAGGAGTTAACCCTTTTGTCCTGGTCATCCTTCTGATGTCGCTCCTTGTCGATCCTCCGGATGATAAATATTTTGATAGGTACTAACCCCTATCCGGTTTGAGCCTCCTTTTGTTAAGACTTTGGTGAGTACTTACCCTCACCGGTATAAGTCCGTATTTTTACTAGACTTTTGTGGGTACCTACCTCCACTAGGTATGAACCTTATTCTGCAAGGTTTTGGTGAGTACGTACCCTCACCTGGTATGAGTTTACGTTTTGCTTAAACTCTTATGGGTACTTACTTCCGAGGTGCTCAATCACCAAACTATCCTTTAATAGAAGTAAGGTCTTTGTACCCATTTTTTTACAATGCTCCCGGTGAGTATTTTTACTCCACCTGATGCATTTTTGATAAGCCTCGTTCTACAAGGCCTAGGTGAGTACGCCCCCCACCCGGTGTGAATGATAAGCCTTTTTCACAAGGTTTAGGTGAGTACATACCCCCACCCGGTGTGAATGATAAGCCTTTTTCACAAGGCTTAGGTGAGTATGCACCCTCACCCGGTGTGAATGATAAGCCTCATTCTTCAAGGCTTAGGTGAGTATACACCCCCACCCGGTGTGAATGATAAGCCTCATTCTTCAATGCTTAGGTGAGTACGCACCCCCACCTGGTGTGAATGATAAGCCTTTTTCACAAGGCTTAGGTGAGTACATACCCCCACCCGGTGTGAATGATAAACCTTTTTCACAAGGCTTAGGTGAGTACATACCCCCACCCGGTGTGAATGATAAGCCTTTTTCACAAGGCTTAGGTGAGTACATACCCCCACCCGGTGTGAATGATAAGCCTTTTTCACAAGGCTTAGGTGAGTACACACCCCCACCCGGTGTGAATGATAAACCTTTTTCACAAGGCTTAGGTGAGTACATACCCCCACCCGGTGTGAATGATAAACCTTTTTCACAAGGCTTAGGTGAGTACATACCCCCACCCGGTGTGAATGATAAGCCTTTTTCACAAGGCTTAGGTGAGTACACACCCCCACCCGGTGTGAATGATAAACCTTTTTCACAAGGTTTAGGTGAGTACACACCCCCACCCGGTGTGAATGATAAACCTTTTTCACAAGGTTTAGGTGAGTACACACCCCCACCCGGTGTGAATGATAAACCTTTTTCACAAGGTTTAGGTGAGTACACACCCCCACCCGGTGTGAATGATAAACCTTTTTCACGAGGTTTAGGTGAGTACATACCCCCACCCGGTGTGAATGATAAGCCTTTTTCACAAGGCTTTATAGGATGAATTTTTTTTGTAGTCAATCCTATGATCATCTATTTTGGAGATGAGTTAACGACTTACTGTTTTTGGTCATGCGTCTCTGGGGAGTAATTTTTTCATTTTGACTTTTCTATTTTAGTCATCTGGTTTTACCAGGGATTTCTGTATTTTGGCTTTTCTTATTTTAGCCATCCGGCTTTTGCCGGGGATTCTTTGATTTTGGCTTTTCTGTTTAGCCATGGGGATTTCATTGTTTTGGCTTCTTCTTTTAGCCATCCGGTCTTTGCCGAGGATTTTTGATTGCCTCTTTTTTAGACAGGAATCCTCTGGGGATTTGTTTTCTATTAGTTGCGCCTCTTGATTAGGCGGAAATTCACTTGGGGAGATTCTTGTTTGGTTGCGCCTCTTGATCAGGCGGAAATCCTCTAGGGATTTGAGCTTTTTGTTGATTGTGTCTTTTGTTTAGGCAAGAACCCACTTGGGGATGTGATTTCTATTTGGTTGTGCCTGTTGATTTAGGCATATGCTTCAATAGTGGTGAAGACTTAGGTTTTGGATTGCCTCTTGCATAGGCCGATTTCCCATTTCTTGGGGATATTGGCTTTCTGCTTGCCTATTGGAAGTGCAGACTTTGCTTTTCACTGGGGATATATGTATTTGGGAATTTATACGCGATTCCCCGAGGATATAAACTTTGTAGTTTTGCCTTCATTTGGTAGGCTCGATGGGGATTTTCTTTTCGGTGATCTCGCTGGGAATTGATTTCATTCCGGAGATCTTATTTTGGATTGCCCCTAAGGGAGGAATGGAGTTTTTGACCATTTATTTGTTTGAGCTGGCTTTGCCTATGCTCTTATTCCTCGCTGGGAATGGGTTTCTACCCTTTTCTTGCAATTTCTCTTTTTTTGCGATTTAGTTGTTGCATATGTGCTCCTTTTATGCACATTGGCTTGATCTTTGGATGAGAAAGGATATATATTTTTTCTTCCTCTTTTCTTTTTGGTGATCCCCGGGGAATTTTTCTTTGTTTCTTGGGGATCAAATCCTTGGTTTGATTTTATGATGGAGTCTTGGCTCCGACTTTTGTGAAGCTCTTATTTGAGTTGGAAGATGGAAAAAATCTTTTGCTTTCCTCTTTTTGTAGACGTTTCTTGATATGCTCTGTTAGGAGACATTTATTTGACCTTTTTCTTGTGGTGGCCTCCGTTAGGGGATAAAAAGTTTTTCTTTCTTTTCCTTTGGTTGCCCCCTAATGATGTGGAGGATTTGATTTCGTATTTTCTTTGATGGACTCTTATGTAGTCCTTATTTTCCTTATTCTCCTTATTCTCGCTTTGGGGAAGTAACTGAGACTCTTGCATGAGTGTGTTTGATGACTCATGTGGCGATGAAGCCGAGTCGTGAAGTAGTCTTTTTGTTTTGCCTTTGGAGTAGGCAAGGATCCTCTTGGGGATGGTCAAGCCTTTCCATTTGGCTTTTTCATTTTGATGGTGTCCTTCTTTCTTGGATGGAAGGATGCTGATTGCAGCTTTGAATGACTATGTTTGATGACTCATGTGGTGGTGTTGAGTCAGGGAGTATTTTTTGTTTTGCCTCTAGAGTAGGCAAGGATCCGCTTGGGGATCATCAAGCCTTTTCCATTGGCTTTCCTTCTTTTATTGGTGTTTGAGGAGAATGGTTGGAGCTATGGTTTTCTTAAAGCTCTTTATTCTGCTGAAATGGTTTTGATTTCGCCTTTCGCGATTTTGATTTTTATTTAGAGGCTGGATTTTGGCGCCTTTTATTTCCAATCACAAACATGGAGACTATCCTCCTTATATGCATGTTCATTCTTGTTTGAAGAAAATTATTTTTTCTTGATTTTGACAAAGTCGTATTATGCAACTGCCTTGTGTGTGGATGCCCTAAATGCAATCTAATGTTTGTTTATTTTTTATGCATTTAGAAAGTAACTGGCCTTCTTCCGTTAGCTTCTTATGAATAAGCTGATGGACTTCTTCTTTATGACTATGATGATGAGCTCATCTTTTACTCATCTTTTGGTTTTAGCCCTATCTTTTGCCTAGACCGCCCTTTACGGGTTTTCGATCTAGCAGGCTGCCTTAATTTTTGCCTAGAATATCTTAGGGGGCTTTTGCCTTATCTTTTTGCCTAGATCGTCTTTTTGGGGTTTGCGATCTAGCAGGCTACCCTAGTTTTTATCTAAGAATATACTAGCAGGCCTTTATTCCTTTATTATTTTCATATGCTTCCCTTTTTTAGATGCATGTTTGATCTTTGATTAAAAGTCTTTGCGCATATTTATGATTTATCAATAAAGAGGCATTTCCATAATATTTGGTCAAGAGAAAGGAAATGAAAGGGAATTTTATTGATAAATGAGCAAAAGTTTATTTCTTTTACGAAGGATTTCAAAAGATATTTAGAAGAATGGGTGGTCGTGGTTGGTCAGTACTGTTTAGGCTTATACAGTCGTGTCCATGATATCTCGCCCTGGCTTTCCTAATTGCTTCAGTTGAGATGCCCGAGCTCGAGTGAAGACTATGCAGATCGCTGGCTTCGGAAGAATGTTACTTTAGCCGCCTTTTCGGTTTTCGACTAAAGTAACCATTGCTCTTAGTTAGTTTTTTTTTTTTTTTTTTTCTTTTTGCCTAGGACGTATCCTAGCGAAGAATATGGACCCTATCTTTTGCCCAGGAATGCCCTTTGCGGGTTTTCATTCCTGACGGGTCTTGAGCAATGTCTTCAAGCATAGTACTTCTTTACCGCATCGGAATTGATTGGGTACCGAAGTTCCTCTCCATCCATATCGGTGAGGATAAGTGCCCCTCCTGAGAAAGCTCTTTTGACCACAAAGGGTCCTTCGTAATTTGCTGCCCATTTTCCGATTTTATCCTTCTGGGCTGGAAGCATTTTCTTTATCACTAGATCCCCTTCTTGATAAGTATGAGGGTGGACCTTTTTATCATAAGCCTTTTTTATCTTCCTCTGATAGGCTTGTCCATGACATATAGCATTTAGCCGCTTTTCATCGATAAGATTTAATTGATTGTATCGACTTTGAATCCATTCGGCTTCTGTTAATTTTGCTTCCATTATGATCCGCAGAGAAGGTATTTCGACCTCTATTGGTAACACGACCTCCATACCGTATACAAGGGAAAATGGAGTGGCTCCTGTTGAAGTCCGTACATACGTTCGATAACCGTGAAGAGCAAAGGGCAACATTTCATGCCAGTCCTTATAGGTTTTAACCATCTTTTGAACAATCTTCTTGATGTTTTTATTGGCTGCTTCTACTGCACCATTCATTTTGGGTCTATAAGGAGAAGAATTATGGTGTTGAATTTTGAAGTCCTGACATAGTTTTTCCATCATCTTGTTATTCATATTGGATCCGTTATCGGTAATGAGACGATGTGGGATACCATATCGACATATGATATTCTTTTGAACAAAGGTGACCACTACCTTTTTAGTCACATGTGAAAGTGATCCTAGCAAAGATCTCATTGATTTGATGAAGTCAAAGATAAAGTCAAGGGTCAACTCTGCAGCAGTCAAACAAGTCACTCAGACATTTGAGCTGAAGATTTAGAGTGTCTAACAGAAAGCTTAGGTAAAACCACTTTACCTTTTCCATTGTATAAAGCTTCTTCACTCATTTTGCAAAATGCCTCAAAAATAGTTTTAAACAAATAAAAAAACAAAAGCATTTTGTCAAAGAACCTTCCTAACAAATTTATTAACTGATATAGCTTTGAAAGAAACAATTAAAAACACTTAGAATGTTTTAAGAAGTGTTTTTACAGTATTTTAATCGATACAAACTTCTTTTAATCGATTAAAACCCTTTATGACCGATTGGAATTCGAATATAACAGGTCAGAATGAAATATAATCGATCAGATTTTAAATATGAGCGATCAGATTGCTTTTAATCGATTAAAACACGTTTTAATCGATTAAAACCACTTTGGAAGTCACGATGATCGATCAGAATGAAATTATGACCGATCAGAGTTGGTTATGATCGATCAAAATTTAATTATGACCGATCAGACTTATTTCAATCGATTAAAACGTATTTCAATCGATTAAAATAACTTAGAAAATCTTTTTACAGAATTTCAATCGATTAAAACGAACTTTCAATCGATTAAAATGACTTGAAAATATATGTGCAGATTTTCAATCGATTAAAACGAATTTATATCAGCTAAAATAACTTGGAAAGTTTTATAAGAAGGTTTTTAAACAAATCAATCGATTAATACGTGATTCAATCGATTGTTTTATACTTAGAAAAAGTTTGTAAAATGTTTTAACTGATATAAACGTGGTCGTATCAGCTAAAACGATTCTGTTAAAGAAGCAAGAACGCATTAATGGGTTGAAAGGACTTTTAACAGATTATAACGGCTATTTCAACAGATTAAAACAAACTTTCAACAGATTAATTAATGCAGCTTTTTCTAAAAACTCTTTAAAAACACTTTTGATTGAATTTTTTAAACAATAGATTGAATATCAGTTTTTACAGAAACAAAGCAATCAATCAAGCAACTAGAGCACTTTTTCCAAGAAAGAATTACAACTATTTTGTGAAGTTATTTTTGAAATCTTTCTTGAGGCATATTGCATCCTTGAAGAAGAAACTTACTGCGGATTAGCGTAATCCGGTTTGAGCTTTCTTGTTTCTTCTTTGTAAATTCATTTTCATTACTTTGTATTGTGTTGTGCCTGGAATTTGGGCACAAGTTTTCTCTGCAACTGGAATTTGGTTGCGGAGGTAATCAAGAACTGGAATTTGGTTCTTGGTGGAGAGGTTGAGTACAGGAACTGGAATTTGGTTCTTGTACTGTGTGGTGCCTGGAATTTGGGTACTGGTTTCTCTGCAGCTGGAATTTGGTTGCAGAGGTTATCAAGAGCTGGAATTTGGTTCTTGGTGGAGAGGTTAAGTGCAAGAACTGGAAGTTGGTTCTTGTATTAGATTAGGTGTAAGATTGTTGAGTCTGTAAAACATCTATTCTAGTGGAACCCAGTTGGAATTTGGCTGGAGACTGGACGTAACCCTGGTATTGGGTGAACCAATATAAAATTACCGGTGAAATCTTTCTTAACCTTTCTCTCTTTAATTTCAGTTGCTACGCTTATATTGTTTGATTGCTCTGTGATTAGTGAATTGATTAGTAAACTTAATTTTTCGGATTAGATAATCTGTGTTGTGCGAAAAACTTTCAAAGATCAATTCACCCCCCCTCTTGATCTAAAACTACTTTTCTAACAATTGGCATCAGAGCGAGGTGCTTGAAAGTTACTCAAGTTACTTCGATCCATGGCATTTTCTGAGGGAGCGTATATTGATAGACCTCCACTGTTGTGTGGAACAGATTATCTATTCTGGAAACTAAGGATGAAAATCTTCATTGAATCTGTTAGTATAAATGCTTGGAATGTTATTGAACAGGAAACTGATATTGCTAACAGAATTCAAGATGATTGTATTGCCAAAAATATCATCTCTTCCGCTCTTAACAGAAATGATTTTTTTAGGATTGCACATTGTCAAACTGCTGCACAAATGTGGAAGATCCTTGAAAAGATCTATGAAGAAGCACCAAAGATATGCTTAATGGTCAACTCGTAATCACCAAATACCAAGTGGCCATGTCAAGATAGAATGCCCGTAAAATTCTGATCATGTAAGTTCTAGCTCCTCTTCAAATATAGTTAATTATGATGCATTACAAGAATCATTTAATGAAATGCATGAAGAGGCTAAGAAACTTCAAAAAGAAAATAGTAGGTCGAAAGGGCTAAATAACCGGCTAATAAATAAAGTTGATTCTCTCGGAAAAACAAATTCTTGAAAATGAAACTGACCGTGACTTCTTGAAACTAATTCATGATAATTCTGATTGTGAATGCAATAAACCCTGCAATAACCGTTCGCATTACAAAAGAAAATTGACTTTCTATCTCAAACTGTTTCAAGATTTACACAAGGGCAAGCCAATCTTGATATATTACTTGGGTCTCAAAAATTAATTTTTGATAAATTTGGAATAGGATTTAAACCTAGATCCAAGTAAAACAAAAACAAATAGGAATTCATACTCGTAATTAAATGCTTTTACTCGCATGAAGAAAGGTCACTCTGTTAAATATTGCAGAATTAAAAAGTATGCTATTCCTAAAGGGAGAATGAAATGGGTTCCAAAGATTAATTCCTTTCAAATAACCTGATCAGGACCCAAGTAATTATAAAGGGTACCGAACAATTCTTAATTTGTTTTGCAGGAACAAGTCTGGGAATCCCTTGAAGATCAGAGCTGCAAATCAGGTTCCGAGTATTTAAACTAATTGTTTTAATTGATATATATATATATAACAATATTAATCGATTAAAATAACTTACGTAACATCTGTCCGTACCATTTTAATCGATTAAAATGTCGAAATAATCGATTGAACTGATCTCAGGATTTTGGTTTAAATGTTTTAATCGATTATAATAACTGTATATCAACTAAAAACACTTAGGTATCAAAATTAATCGATTCATTTACGTTTTAATCAATTTAAATTCTGGTGTCATTTTATTAAGTTCATTCTATACCAAACTAATCGATTCTTTTATAAACTAATCGATTAATTCACTGTAACTGTTTTCAAACCCAATAGGAAAAATGAAATTAATAGATAATTAGTTGATTAATTGATAATTAGGTTGTATAAATAAGTCTTATAACATTCAATTGATTATTGATAAACAAATTCAAGTCAAAATCCCAGATTCTTGTGAAAATCAAAATCTGCATAATACTTTCACCCACTGTCCTTTAAATTGTGCCTCTGTAGCGGTCAGATAATCATAAATGAGTCTCGAACATATCTGATTCAAGTTATCTGTTTTACCCAATTTTCTTTAAATAGCACATGCTGAACAAATCCTTGAATTAGAAACTAAGACTAGTGGAATAAATGTGGGAAAGTTATTGCCGATTGAAATACTGCAAACTTTACATGTGGGAAAGTTATCCATAGATGAAAAAGTTATTTTAACATAGTCATGATTCAAGCTGTAGATATACTTTACATGGAATGCTGCGTAGTAATACATTAAAAATCAAAGGAATTATCAAAGAATAGACTGTAACTTTTCTTATAGACACTAGTTACAAACAGGTCAAGTTGTTAGGACTGAAAACATAGTTTATCAAAGATTTTTTCAATGTTAGTTGCTTCTGGTAATAAGTTGTTGATTACTAGGAAGTTCAATGAACAATTGTTTACATTAGATTTCTTGATATTACCTAACAATATATCTGAAATAATTTTGGGCATGCGTTGGTTCAAAACTCTTGGTGATATTCATTGGAACTGTGCAACTTTAAGAATTAGCTTTAATCATCAATGTCACAAGGTGACACTGTAAGGAAACCAATCTGGGACAGCAATTCAAGAATTGAATAACGTGGCACAGGGAATGTGTGTACAGGAATCAATTTTATACTATTGATATTGTTCCCTCGCTGAAGGCAAATTTAGTGAAAGCTCTGGATTACTGTCATCACTAGTTCTGTTGTGTATGCATTACTAATCATTGCCCACTCTACCAGAATAAGTTTTTTGTTAATCACTTGTGCATATGATACCACTGGAAACAACAAAGTTAAAAATGATTCATTCCTCAAAAGATAATGATGACTGGTTCACCGAAAGTGAGAATAACACCCATCATACTACATTAATAAGAATGCAGTTATTTGCTTGGATGATGATAACCGCAAGGTTTGAAATAGGTTAGCTATTTTGGAAGGAAATTCGAACTCGAGTACATCATTAACCCGTGATTCATGCAATTTATGGTATTGTGCATTCTGTGTGGGATTTGATAGTGAATGTACGTCTGTCAATACATGATTCTCGCCTCGATGTGTAGTAGAAATTCCAAGTGTGGTGTCAACCATGGACTCGTAATGCATCAATAGTAACGATGAACTGCTAAAAGATTTCTTTTCGAGAAAAGTTTCGTGTTCATTGTCGATACTGAGAGAGACAATTGTTGTTGTCTAAATAGTTGATAGAGCAAAATCCGTTTCAATGAAAAGTGGTTGAGGATCAAATGACCGAATCACGTATTTTGGCATCTGACACAAATAAACAGGGAAATGAGAACAAATTCATTTTTCACCAAACTGGAAGACTTGCAGTTAAACCAAGGAAATTGAGATGATTAAGTTTTTTGGATAAACAGGATCCCTTCTTACCTTTCCTTTATATCTTAACCCTTTTGATGCTAATTTCAATTTATGCTCTGTAGTATCACTGGTTATTAAACAGAAACAATATTTTTAGCCTTGATTTATATAATGTAGGTTTAAAGTTAATCTAGATAGAATTTAAATAGATCCCTGAGAGCTTTAGCTAAATAAGATTTTATTCTGATGGATCTATTAGCTAAGATTTAATCAATATAGTTGTTAGTATTGTTAAAACATCCTTCTAGATGATCAGTTTTACAAAATATGCATTAAACATTACTTCATTTTCAAAACTGATTGTTTTAATCAATACAACATCTTTTTAATCGGTTAAATAAACTTAAACAACAGCTTTCATTACTGTTTTAATCGATTTAAAGTCGAAATAATCGATTATTTTCACTAAAATTTCATGTTTTCAAAATCTTAAATGTTTTTAATCGATTAAAACTTTATTTCAATCGATTAAAATCCTTTACCAAAAACATTTTAACCGATTATGCTCTGTTTTTAATCGATTTTTATTCTAGAAAAGGAAAATTGAAGGCTTTAGTTAATGGCTGTTTCTGTAAACATGCTACTAAAGCGTGATTCCCTTATCTTTACACGTGTTAATTGTATTCATTACAAACGTGTTAATGGAGATAAGTTTGAATCAACTTTAATTGATTCTTTTCATGAGTGAGATATTGATTTCCTTTTTTATTTTTCAAAAACCTGAGCATATTTCAAACCTTATTTTTTTTCTCTCTTCTGTTCCCTAATTTTGATGAAGTCAAAAGGGGGAGAAATAGTTGCAAATTTAAGAGCACCAGTTTAGGGGGAGAAATAAGTTTTAGGGGGAGAAATAAAACATTATTACATTTTTATATTTCTCACTTAACTGCATTATCAAGTGACTTCTTTTGCAGAGATTGTTTTTTCAAAATGGTGTTTGTCTTCATCAAATAGGGGGAGACTGAAAGTGATCCTAGCAAAGATCTCATTGATTTGATGAAGTCAAAGATAAAGTCAAGGGTCAACTCTGCAGCAGTCAAACAAGTCACTCAGACATTTGAGCTGAAGATTTAGAGTGTCTAACGTAAAGCTTAGGTAAAACCACTTTACCTTTTCCACTCGCATAATGCTTCTTCACTCATTTTGCAAAATGCCTCAAAAATAGTTTTAAACAAATAAAAAACAAAAGCATTTTGTCAAAGAACCTTCCTAACAAATTTATTAACCGATATAACTTTGAAAGAAACAATTAAAAACACTTAGAATGTTTTAAGAAGTGTTTTTACGATATTTTAATCGATACAAACTTCTTTTAATCGATTAAAACCCTTTATGACCGATTGGAATTCGAATATAACAGGTCGAATGAAATATAATCGATTAGATTTTAAATATGAGCGATCAGATTGCTTTTAATCGATTAAAACACGTTTTAATCGATTAAAACCACTTTGGAAGTCACGATGATCGATCGTAATGAAATTATGACCGATCGAGTTGGTTATGATCGATCGAATTTAATTATGATAAATTAAAACAAATACTCATAATTTAACAAATATATATTGTTATATATATCAATTAAAACAATTAGTTTAAATACTCGAACCTGATTTACGCACTCGATCTTCAAGGGATTCCCGGACTTGTTCCTGCAAAACAAATTAAGAATTGTTCTGGTACCCTTTATAATTACTAGGTCCTGATCAGGTTATTTGAAAGGAATTAATCTTTGGAACCCATTTCATTCTCCCTTTAGGAATAGCATACTTTTTAATTCCGCAATATTTAACGAGTGACCTTTCTTCATGCGAGTAAAAGCATTTAATTACGAGTATGAATTCCTATTTGTTTTTGTTTTACTGGATCTAGGTTTAAATCCTATTCCAAATTTATCAAAAATTAATTTTTGAGACCCAAGTAATATATCAAGATTGGCTTGCCCTTGTGTAAATCTTGAAACAAATATTATGACCGATCAGACTTATTTCAATCGATTAAAACGTATTTCAATCGATTAAAATAACTTAGAAAATCTTTTTACAGAATTTCAATCGATTAAAACGAACTTTCAATCGATTAAAATGACTTGAAAATATATGTGCAGATTTTCAATCGATTAAAACGAATTTATATCAGCTAAAATAACTTGGAAAGTTTTATAAGAAGGTTTTTAAACAAATCAATCGATTAATACGCGATTCAATCGATTGTTTTATACTTAGAAAAAGTTTGTAAAATGTTTTAACTGATATAAACGTGGTCGTATCAGCTAAAAAGATTCTGTTAAAGAAGCAAGAACGCATTAATGGGTTGAAAGGACTTTTAACAGATTATAACGGCTATTTCAACAGATTAAAACAAACTTTCAACAGATTAATTAATGCAGCTTTTTCTGAAAACTCTTTAAAAACAGTTTTGATTGAATTTTTTAAACAATAGATTGAATATCAGTTTTTACAGAAACAAAGCAATCAATCAAGCAACTAGAGCACTTTTTCCAAGAAAGAATTACAACTATTTTGTGAAGTTATTTTTGAAATCTTTCTTGAGGCATATTGCATCCTTGAAGAAGAAACTTACTGCGGATTAGCGTAATCCGGTTTGAGCTTTCTTGTTTCTTCTTTGTAAATTCATTTTCATTACTTTGTATTGTGTTGTGCCTGGAATTTGGGCACAAGTTTTCTCTGCAACTGGAATTTGGTTGCGGAGGTAATCAAGAACTGGAATTTGGTTCTTGGTGGAGAGGTTGAGTACAGGAACTGGAATTTGGTTCTTGTACTGTGTGGTGCCTGGAATTTGGGTACTGGTTTCTCTGCAGCTGGAATTTGGTTGCAGAGGTTATCAAGAGCTGGAATTTGGTTCTTGGTGGAGAGGTTAAGTGCAAGAACTGGAAGTTGGTTCTTGTATTAGATTAGGTGTAAGATTGTTGAGTCTGTAAAACATCTATTCTAGTGGAACTCAGCTGGAATTTGGCTGGAGACTGGACGTAACCCTGGTATTGGGTGAACCAGTATAAAATTACCGGTGAAATCTTTCTTAACCTTTCTCTCTTTAATTTCAGTTGCTACGCTTATATTGTTTGATTGCTCTGTGATTAGTGAATTGATTAGTAAACTTAATTTTTCGGATTAGATAATCTGTGTTGTGCGAAAAACTTTCAAAGATCAATTCACCCCCCCTCTTGATCTAAAACTACTTTTCTAACAACATGTGCATAAGATGCAGCTTCTACCCATTTAGTGAAGTAGTCAATAGCCACCAGAATGAATCGATGACCATTGGATGCCTTAGGTTCAATGGGACCAATAACATCCATGCCCCACATGGCAAATGGCCATGGGATGGCCATGACATTGAGAGGTACCGGTGGAACATGTACGTTATCTGTATGTACTTGACACTTGTGACATTTTCTGGCATACTGATGACAGTCCTTTTCCATTGTGGACCAAAAATATCCTGCCCTGAGGATTTTCCTAGCCATGATATGCCCTGGAGCGTGTGTCCCGAAGGCTCCTTCATGTATTTCCCTAATTAGTTTCTGGGATTCTTTGAGATTGACGCATCTTAGCAAAGTAGAGTCAAAGTTCTTTTTGTAAAGGGTTTCTCCTATCAACATAAACCCTACGGCCCTCTTCCGAATAATCCTTTTATCATTGTCACTGATTCCCTCGGGGTATTCACCCTTTGTCAAGTACCGCTTTATGTCCTGATACCAAGGAGCTTTATCTTTTTCATTATCCACCATCATACAAAAGGCTTGTTTATCGTGCCTTTTGACTTGGATGATGGGCATCTCATGTTCTTGCCCTAGTGCGAACATGGATGATAATGTTGCCAGCGCATCCGCAATCTGGTTATCCTCCCGAGGGATATACTTGAAACTAACGTTTTCCATTTGTGAAGTCATCTTACTGGATATGCTCCGGATAAGGGATTAATTTGGAGTTTCTAGTTTCCCATTCACCCTTGAGCCGGTAAATAACAAGGGATGAGTCACCGAATACTTTGAGTTTGGTTACCCCGTGATCCAAGGCCGCTTGAATACCTAGAGCACAGTGCTTCATATTCTCGCCATATTGTTTGTACAATCAAAGGTTAATCTAGTCGTTATCGGGATATGCTTCTTTTCGTGCGATATTAAAATAGCCCCGATCCCCTGTCCCAGCAAGTTTGAAGCTCCATCGAAAAACATGATCCACTCGTCATTTTTAAGCTCTTCATGTTGGATATGCATTATATGTTCATCTGGAAAATCATCTTGGAGGGATTGATATTCGTCTCGTTGGCCCATGTGCCAGGTAGTCTGCCAAAGGACTCGCCTTTGATAGCTTTCTCGAGTGACATGAATAATATCAAATTCCGAGAGGAGTACTTGCCATCTAGCTATCCTTCCGGTCAAGATGGGTTTTTCAAACAAGTATTTGATTGGGTCCATTTTGGAAATTAACCAAGTTGTATGTCCGACCATATATTGTCGAAGGCGTTGAGTTGCCCACACCAATGCACAACATGTTTTTTCGAGTGGTGTATAACGGGTCTCATAGTTTAGAAATTTTTTACCGAGGTAATATATGGCTTGTTCTTTCTTACCGCATCATCTTGTTGACCGAGCACACATCCCATGGATTCGTCGAGTACCGATAGGTAAAGAATTAGGGGTCTCCCTTCCACAGTGGTATCGAGATCTGGAGGATTAGTTAGGCACATTTTGATCTTTTCGAAGGCTCGTTGGCATTCGTTGTTCCAAACTATCGATTGGTTTTTACGCAATAACTTGAAGATGGGCGTACATTTATCCGTTAATTGCGCAATGAACCGTGCGATGTAGTTTATTCGACCTAAGAACCCTCTCGACTTCTTTTTCCGTTCTTGGCGGGGGCATCTCTATGATTGCTTTTGTCTTATCGTGGTCCACCTCGATTCCTTTTTTACTGACGATAAACCCAAGGAGTTTTCCTGATCGTACTCCGAACGTGCATTTAGCCGGATTAAGCTTAATCTGGTATTTTCGAAGCCGATTGAATAGTTTCTTTAAGTGTAGGAGGTGATCTGTCTCGTTTTTAGACTTGACAATCATATCATCCACGTATACTTCGATTTCTTTGTGGATCATATCGTGAAATAGTGTAACCATAGCCCTTTGATAGGTTGCCCCCGCATTCTTGAGTCCAAAAGGCATTACTCTATAACAAAATGTCCCCCATGGCGTAATGAAGGAAGTTTTTTCTCTGTCTTCGACAGCCAATTTGATTTGATTATACCCTGCATATCCATCCATGAAAGAATAAAGAGTATTTGTAGCAGTGTGATCTACGAGCATATCGATATGTGGTAAGGGAAAATCATCTTTTGGACTTGCACGGTTTAAGTCCCGGTAATCTACGCATACTCTGATTTTTCCATTTTTCTTTACAACTGGCACGATGTTTGCCAGCCATTCAGGGTATTTTGAAACGATCAGGAAATTGGCATCCAACTGTTTTTCTACTTCTTCTTTAATTTTTAAGGACCATTCTGGTTTTACTCTTCTGAGTTTCTGTTTAACGGGCCGAAATCCTTCTTTTAAGGGTAATCGATGCTCCACTATACTTTTATCGATTCCAGGCATATCATGGTAGGACCACGCAAACACGTCCATATATTCTCTTAGCAATTGTATTAGTTTTTCCCTAACATCATCGTCAATTTGAGTTCCAATATTTACTTCTTTCTTATTGTCTTCTTGTCCCAAATTGAAGGCCTCAGTTTTTTCCTGATGGGGCTGTATTGATTGCGCTTCTTTTTCTACCAGTCTTTGCATGTCCGGGGAAATGGTCCCCTCCTCACTGTCTGACTCAATCCATTCGTCCTCGGCTTTTAGATCTTCCGGGGAGTTTTCAATCACAGACATGACTGTATGGGTTATGCTTTGTTTTAGATTCCTTTATTAGATGTATGAGAGAGAAAAGAATGAATGAGAATATGGATATTAAAGAAAATGCCATTTTGTATTGATAGAAGAAAATATTTACAAAGCCCTTATTAACCAAAAATCTCGTGATCATGGGCAAGGATCACGAGAAATACATCGGAAATTTTTTTCGATATATTATTTTTTTCTATATTTTTTTATTGTAAAAGATGGTAAAAATGATGAGCCCTAATCTGCTGGTCTCCCTTATCCCGTCTTTTATTCGGGCTTTGATAGGGGCTGGTCGTCCACCTTCGGAGTAGATGCGTCAAAGGTAATCCATCCCGCATCTATTAAATCTTGGACTTTATGCTTTAAGGCCATGCAGTTATCCACAGAGTGTCCCGGAGCATCTGAATGGTAATTGCATTTTTCGTTTGGCTTATACCATTCTGGATAGGGTGGCTCCATCTTCTTGGGAGGGATGCGTACGAGGAGTTTAGCATCTATTAATTTTAACAGCAGGCTTGCATAGGAAGTGGGTATCGGGGTGAACTTCCTTTCCGACCTACGCGACTTGATCTCGCCGAGAGGAAGAAGAAGGATTGGCCAAGTTGATTGCATTTACTGGTTCCCTCCTTCTTTTTCCGAAGCTCTTTTTAACGAATTGAGTAGAAGAGTTGGAGGAGTTCTGTTGTGCAATTCTTCCGCTCTTCAGGCCTTGTTCTACTCTTTCTCCTATAATGACTACATCCGCGAAGAGTGTTGATGTGTTCCCTATCATTTTGTCATAATAGGGACCCGTCGTAGAATTGATGAACATGGATGTAGTCTCTTTGTCTGATAGAGGAGGTTCCACTTGTGCCGCCAATTCCCTCCATCTTTGGGCATATGCTTTGAAGGATTCATCGTCTTTCTTGCTTAATAATTGTAGATCTCGCTCTTTCAGGGGTCGATCAATATTGTATTTGTAGCGACGAAGGAAAGCATCTCGCGATGTCTCCGTGTTTGGATTTGGTTCCCTTCCAACTGCATATACCAGCTTTAGAGCCGATTCAACCAAGCTCTCTTGAAAACAGTGGATCAGGAGTTTTTCATTATCAAGATATGCAGCCATCTTACTGCAAGACATTGTAAGATGGCTTTTGGGGCAGGTTAGTCCTATGTATTTTGGGAAATCCGGAGCTTTGAATTTGTTAGGGAATTGGATATTTTTGACGAGGCACATATCAGCCGCTTCTTTGACATCAAAATTATGCCCTTCCATGGCTCTTAATCTCTCCTCAAGGGCGTTGATTTGTTGTTTTGATACTTCAGAGCATGAATATGTACCGCTCTTGTACCGGATTGATCATGCTCATTCCGAGGTTCCTCTTCTTCTTCCTGGTGAGAGGCTTGTCCATTCCGAGGACCCTCTTGATGGAGATTCTGTTGATGCATCATTTCTAACATTTGAGCCATTTGCTCTTTCAAGTGTAGTAAGCTCAGCGATGAGCTTTCGGTTTTGTTCTTCTAGTTGTTCCATCTTCTTAGCCTTTTGAGCACGAGTGAGGACTGGCGTAAGACCAACCACCTTCTAAATGATTTTAATGATTCTTATTATGACTTTTTATTTTAAATGATTAGTGTGGAATAAATATGCCCTAGGATGAATGTGTTTATGTATGAGAGATTTTATTATGATGATGTTTATGCATACTTTTCTTAATGCATTGGTTTTCTCTCTTGGTTTTACCACTTATTGGATGATGTGGTATGAATGATACGACTTTGCCAAGAATTTTGTAAAAAGGTATTTTTATGGTTTTAACTGGTTTTTATATTTTTTATGATTTTTAGGGTTTTTCACTTTTTTGTTTGTTGTATGATTACCCTATGCTAATGCATCAATACAAATGCAGCAAACGTATGCACACACAATTCATACATCCACGAGCAGAGCCACGCTTATTTAATCACGAGGTAGGGTTTTCCCGCGTAAACGTGCTTGGTTTAGGTGGTTCTAACTGTTCTCACCAGGCCAAAGGTCCCCAAGGTGCCCCCATTATAGGGACCTCTCAATCTCTCGACCCTCGGGTCATGCACGAACTCCGTGGCGACACCCTTAGACCGAAAGAAGAGAGTTATCACCTTGAGTTGGTGGTTTTCCGACAACGGTAGTAGCCCCGTGTGCCAACTAACCGATCGTATCCGCCACCCACTCCCTATAGATATTCACTCTTGCCCCCGGCATAGAGGGACCGTTGTGTGCAAGGGTTTTTGTGTGCAATTTATATTTCAAACAATTGCGTAAATAATCATACAACAGCTTATATAAAGCCATACAATAAAAACATACGTAAGGGTAAAGGCGTAATTTCAAATCTTTACTTAGTTTGAATTTATCTCGTCACTAAATGGGATCAACTCTCTAGCTTCCCCGTGGAGTCGCCATCTGTCGCCGCCGTCCCTTTTCGACGTCGGAGGACGTCTGGAAACGTTTATGCGAGCGGTCGCGAAAAGATGGTTTAGACTCGCGTATTTGTTTTAAAAGGTTTTCGAAAAGGGGTTCTTATGGAGTCGCCACCAATGTTTTGACCATAAACATTGGAAAAGGATAAAAGGTATTGATTTTAATGAAAAACCAAACTTGGCCATTATAACCGTAGTTGGGTAAGGGAGTTAGTTACGTGTGGGGAAGGTGTTAGCACCCCACAACGCCCTTTCGGGTTCCCTATGACAGATCAATTCATTTTAAGAGAAGACTTCGAGAAATTACGCGATTATCCTATTTTATAATATTAAAATGGCTATCTACATGATGAAGCTAAATAAAGCAATAAAAGAGATATAAAAATGGCTATCTACATGATTTTATTCTACATGGCACAAACAAGTAAATAAAGCTAAATAAAACAATAAATAAAGCAATAAAAGAGAAGAGAATTGAAAAGAACCTCCGTAGCAAGCTTTGTATTGAGAATCTCGAACCGTGAGGATGCGTTTTGGCAACCCTCTCTCTACACGTACTCTCCTCACCAATACAAGATCGACTCCACTAAAAATTTAAAGAAGAATCAAATGCCGAATATAATTCCTTAACCGATTGTTACCTATTTAAGGCAATCTGAAAGATCATTCGAGAAAGGGGGAGAAGTAGACAAGTGCTCGAGTTTTTGAAAGTGTTTCGTAGCTCTCGGAGTGTCTCGTGGTCCGAAAAAGTGGCAAATGAGCCTCCTATTTATAGTTTTCGCAGCTGGCGCACTTTGGGACCACCGTCCGGGTTGGGACGGCCGTCTGGACCGGGATGGCCGTCCCAAATGTCATTTTTACACAGTGGCGAGACCACCAGGGACCCGGGACGGCCGTCCCACTTGAAATTGGCCTTGGGACGGCCGTCCCAACTTCGGACGCACGTCCCAACCGAATCTAGAGGCTTGGGACGGCCGTCCCAACTTGGGACGGCCGCCTCAACCTCGTTCCGGCCAGCTCGTGTTTCGGGACCACCCGTTGTGTTCGGGACCACCCGTTGTGTTTGGGACCACCCGTTGCGCTTGGGACCACCTGTTGTGTTTGGGACCACCTGTTGTGTTTGGGACCACCCGTTGCGTTTGGGACCACCCGCTGCGTTTGGGACCACCCGTTGTGTTTGGGACCACCTGTTGTGTTTGGGACGGCCCGTTGATGCCGATAGGTGTCCGTTGAAGCTTTATCTTCGTGTAGGAAGTCTCCTTTGTTCGTTATCGTGTAGACGAGCGATCTCTGTATTGGTTGCGGGAGGTTTCCTCGTTTTTGGGAAGCCGGATGGACTCCATCTTCGGGTGAAGTTCATCTAGCTTTTTCTTTTGAGAGGCCGGGCAAAATTAGGGGTCTACATCCCTCTTTTGAATGAACTCTCCGATTGCCTAAAAAAGGTAAAAATCGGTTAATGAATATTATTCCAGCATTCGATTCTTCTTAAAATTTTAGTAGAGTCGATCTTGTATTCAGGGAGGAGAGTCTTTGTAGAGTGGGGGATTGCCAAAACCGCCCTCACAGTTAAAGATTTGTAATACAAAGCTTGCTATGGAGGTTCTTTTCACTTCTCTTCTCTTTTATTGCTTTATGTATGCAATAGAAAATAAGATCATGTAGATAGCCATTTTTAAATATTGTATAAATAAAAAAGGGTAATAGCGTAATTTCTTGTAATCTTTACTTAATGAATTAATCCGTCATAGGGAACCCAAAAGGGGCATTATGGGGTGCTAACACCTTCCCCACACATAACTAACTCCCTTACCCAACTCTGGTTATAATGGCGAAGTTTGGTTTTTCTTAAAATCAACGCCTTTTTATCCTTTTCCAATGTTTATGGTCAAAACATTGGTGGCGACTCCATAAGAACCCTTTTGCGAAAACCTTGCTTTTATTAGAGGATAGTTCAGTTGTTGAGCACCTCGGAAGCAATGAACACATTTAAAAATAAAACGCGAGTCTAAACCATCTTTTCGCGACCGCTCGCATAAACGTTCGAGATGTCCCTAGACGTCGGAACGGACGGCGGGGACAGATGAATTCAAATGCCTTTACCCTCTTCCGTATGTTTAATTGTATGGCTTTAATAATTGCTTTATGATTATTTTCTGCAAATTGTCTGAAATAAAAATTGCACACAAAAACCCTTGCACACAACAGTCCCTCTATACCCGGGGGCAAGAGTGAATACCTATAGGGAGTGGGTGGCAGATACGACCGACTTGTTGCCACATGGGGCTACAACCGTTGTCGGAAAACCACCAACTCAAGGTGATAACTCTTCTTTTGGTCCAAGGGTGTCGACACGGAGTTCCGTGCATGACCCAAGGACTGAAAGATTGAGAGGTCCCTATAATGGGGGCACCTTGGGGACCTTTGGCCTTAGTGAGAACAATTTAGAACCGCCTAAACCAAGCACGTTTCTGCAGGAAAACCCCACCTTGAAAATAGTGTGGCTTTGCTCGTGAATGAATGAATTGTGTGTGCATTTGTTTGCTACATTTGTATTGATGCATTGGCATAGGGTAATCATACAACAAACCAAAATAGTAAAAATCCTAAAAAACCATAAAAGTGATTAGAATAAACCAACTTTATCTTGGACAATCCTCAGTTAAGCTAGCCTGGTTTCAGGTTCTTTGTAAGCTAAGTAGCCACGTTGACTGACAGAAGAGATTAAGGGTCATAAAAAAATATAAAAACAATTAAAGCCTTAAAAATACCTTTTACAATAAAAAGATTTTTGACAAAAGTCTTATGATTCATACAACATTTGTTCATAAAAATAATAAGAGAAGAAAATAGGACTCTCTTCATCAAAATCCATAAACAGTCATATAGATAGTTTTCTTTTTAAGAAAAAACCAAGCACTATCATGTATCATACTAGGAATAAAACATGATAATACTTAGAAAAAACAAACACTTGCATGCATGCATTTACAAAGACTCATCCTCATATCATGCATTTTCATTTCTTTTAGATAATGGAGGGATCCAGTAATAGACAGTTAAAGAAAGTGGAAATCCTTCTATGCCGTGTAGAGAAGTTAAGGCAGTTGTGTACATATATGCCGCCGGAGGTCAGTGTTAATTTTTTAGAAATCTTATGGAAGGATTCTTGACCTCCTGAAAATCAGCATCGATCCTATCTTTGTTAGAGCATTGGTCCACTTCTAGAATCCCAATCTGCACTGCTTTGAGTTTTCGCAGTTCGATTTAGTACCAACCTTAGAAGAATATGAACTCATGGTTAGATGGCCTCAGTCAGTCGGGGTCTATATCTGCTCAAGAGTATATGTGGCCATGAGTAAGGTTGCTACTATTATACGATTGCCTCCTCTTTAATCCATCCAAGAGGGAAAAGGGAATATCCGAGGTTGGAAAATGTCAATAATAGAAGACCACTTAATCTCTTTGGCTGAAAATAAAGATTGGTCAACCTTCAACAAAACTCTAGCATTGGAAATGTTCGGAATCATATTATTCCCCTTTCATGTGAACGTTGTGGATCATGCTGCAATAGATGCATTCTTTTCCTGGGATGTATACTCTAAGAGTCCTATACCTGCAATTCTCGTCGATACCCTGCTTTCAGTAGATTTTTTCCGACAGAAACAGGGGAAAACACTTAGATATTGTACTTCATTATTATATGTATGGGGCATTACTCACTTCTATGCTTCAAGCTACATGGGCATATTCCCTAATCCTTTAAGGAGTTTTCCGAAAATCCCTCTTCAACATCATCAAGCTTTAGAATGGAAAACCGAGTTAGAAAACTGGAAAGTAGAACATGTATCATGGGTTTGCCCTTGGTTCCGACCTGGTTATATCCTTATACGATGCGAAGATTACATGAGCATACCATTACTAGGCCTCAGGGGTTGCATAGCTTACTCTCCCAAGATGGCTATGAGACAACTCATGAGAACCCAGACTGTGCCAACTCAAGAAGAGCTCAGAGGGCTAAGTCTATGCCATTACTCCCATAGCTTTGAAGAAATATCGGTTGTCCGGAAAGCATGGGAAATACCAGTCTATATAGGAGATAAAGAACTCGGAAAGGTTCAGGTATCTACGTCCCATGAATATGAGGAATGGAGAAAAAGTAGAAGGATACCCCAACCATCTGCTACATTCACTACAACATTAGTTAATGAAGAGCTACAATTGCAGGTCAATGCCTTAAATAAAAGGGTAAAAGTAATGGAATCTCAGTTAAGGGATTTCGAAGAAAAAGAGCAAGAAGAAACCCTTATAATAGATGGTTTAAAAAGGCAGTGTAAAAAGAAGGACCATGAAATAGAGCGTCTTAAGAATGATTGTGTTGATTATTAAGAAGAGACTAAACAAGCATTGAAATTTTCGAGGCTTGAACAAGATAGTCTATTCCGGGACATGAATGACGAAATAACACATCTTGAGAGTGCGCTTGTAGAACAGGCAAAAACGATCAAGTTAATACAGGATGACCTAGCAGAAACTCGGTCAGAAGCACAAAAGTGGTGGGAAACCGCTGAAAGATATAGAGAAAACTTGGATGAGCTACATGATAAAAAAAGAGATGGATTAGCTCAGTATGGTCAATTACTTCGTGAAAGAGACCAAGTAATAGAGAGGTCTGACCAACAGCAAGCCTTGATCATTCATCAGGAAGAAAAGATAAAAGAGGCTTGACAATATAGTGAAGATATGAGCCAGGCGGTACATGAGCAAGTTAAGACGCTCATAAATCATGTGAGAATAGCTGAAGATGAATTACGAAGAAAGCCTAATTTACCTATAGGATTCTTCAAGCTTCTCCGTTTTTGTCGACACTTACTTCAATGCATTTTATAGAAGGATGAATACTTTCTAGATGAAATAAAAGGATTATCCTTAAACTGTCTATTACATTCATAAGTTGCATACATTCATACATCCCTCCTCATTTTAATAATAAAGATAATAAAAAGAAAGGATTAATTGATGTGCTTTCCACAAATCAGAATAAATGGAAAAGAAGCCTTTCGTCATCAAAATCTCTACAACGGTCGATAGACCCAAAGATGATAACAAACAAGCATCGTTGGTCATTCCAATCGATAAAAGGGAAGAGGCAATAACGCCTTTACGTTTATTCAGGCCTCATCCTTTCCCTTATTCATCAAATAAAGTTGTACCTTAGAGATATTCAGAAGAATCACCAGCTAATCAAGATATCTCCAACGTAGCTGGTATTGGGGGCATGACTAGAAGCGGAAGAATATACTCCCCTAAAGAATTATAAGATAATATTCCTAAAGATAAGACAAAAAATAAGGCCAAAGAGGAAAAAGAATCCAAGGAGGAGACAAATGAGTTACTTCAGTACATAAGACAAAGTGAGTACTCCATCATCGATCAACTCAATCGCACTCCTGCAAAGATAACTTTGTTATCACTTATAATGAGTTCGGAGCCGCATTGAAATGCACTGTTAAAGGTTTTGAATGAATCATTTGTTCTGCATGCAATATCACAAGGCAAGTTTGAAGGAATCATTGGTAACATTCCAGCCAATGATCATCTTACCTTCACAAATGAAGAACTCCCTTTAGAAGGGTCAAATCACAACAAGCCCTTGCATATTTCTGTCAAATGCAAGGAATATCTCATTTCCAAAGTTCTTGTGGATAACGGGTCATCCTTAAACGTTATGCCTAAATGCACACTCGACAAGATAACAGTGCAAGGAACCCACATGCGCCCGAGTAATACAATTGTTCGATCCTTTAATGGATCAAGACGTGAAGTAGTAGGAGAGATTAGTCTACCAATCCAAATTGGCCCTACTATTTTTAACATAGATTTCCACGTGATGGATATCATGCCAGCATATAGTTGTTTCCTTGGTAGACCTTGGATTCATAGCGCTAAGGCAATACCTTCAACACTCCACCAGAAAGTCAAGTTTGTGACAAATGATAAACTCATCACGGTTCAAGCTGAAGAAGACTTTTTAATTAGCAAACTGTCTGTCCAACCTGTCGCCGCCGTCAAAATGAGGCGGTCGGAGCGACGCGATGGTTCCGACTTTCCGTTTTTCACGTTTTTATTGGTGTGGTTACAACGCCTTTATGTTGTCCGATAACCGGGCTGAACCTAGGGGCGAGGTTTTTGAAAAGGCGTTCTTGGATTATCCGATAACCGAGCTAACCCAAGAACTAGTTTTTGAAGGGTTCTTCTGGAGTCGCCACCGACGTTTTTACCGAAAACATCGGAAAATGAGTAAAAAGGAATTGGTTTTCGAAAAACCAACTTTGGTCATTAGAACCATAGTTGGGTAAGGGAGTTAGTTACGTGTAAGGGAAGTGTTAGTTCCCTTACGATGCCCCTTTCGGGTTCCCTATGATGGGCTAGCTACTTTGGATAAATAAATAAACCAGTGGAAATACACTTTTACCGTTTATTTTGCGGAATTAAAAATTATGACTACATGACCCTAGTTTCTATTGCATAATTAAAATTAAAGCGGTAAAATAGAGAGAGAGAGTATAGAAACCTCTGAAGCAAGCTTTCTATTAATTCTTTGCAATTAAGGTGCTTTTTGGTAGCCCTTCACTCTTTACAGCGCCGGAAACACTCAAAAACGCTATAAAACACTCTAGAAAGCTCTCAGAAACTCCGGAAATGCTTCGGAGGGGTTCTAGAAAGAGAATTTGAAGAAATTCTAGAGAGAGAATGGAAGAACTGTGTGAAATGAGGGTGAAAACACGACTATTCATAGGGATTCGCATTGTCAGGTTGAGACGACCGTCTCGTCTGGCAAGGTTGAGACGGTCGTCTCGCCATTCGAGACGGCGGTCTCGCCTTGCAGGAATGGCAAGATGACGGTCTCGCCATTCGCAAGTGGCGAGACGGCAGTCTCGCCATTTGGGCAGGGCGAGATGACGGTCTCGAATCTGAGACGGCGGTCTCGAACTAAAAAGGCGAGAATCCTTATTTTTGAGCCAAAAATCCCTTCTATCCTAGTATGGGGCCTAATAGTCTCTCCTAGTGGCTTCTTAGGCTTCATCCATCTTCGAATAGAAGGTCTTCTGGTCTTTATTATGAGGTCGGGCAAGATTAGGGGTCTACAACTGCCCCCCCTTTACTAACCAGTCGGTTGTTGGCCTATTGTGCCAAGAAGAACGACTGGAAGGTAAAGGAGTTGACCCTCTTGCCCGGTTACCCTTCGGATGTTCCGTCTTGCGGCGGTTGATCTTCTAGAAAATTTGTGTTGTGCACCTCCAGGATACTCCTTCTGACGGTAGCCGATCCCTTCGGTTGACACATGGTAGAACCTCAAGATACTCCTTCTGACGGTAGCCGATCCTTCGATTGATGGGTATAAACCCCCCATCAGGCTGGTAGTTGCAGTCCGTTGTGTGTTGGACTGGATGAGTATGAACCCCCCATCAGACTGGTAGTTGCAGTTTGCTGTGTGCTGGACTGGATGAGTATGAACCCCCCATCAGGCTGGTAGTTGCGACTTACTGATCCGGCTTGAGCGCAGATCAAGCGCACTTGCGTGCGCAAATGCATGGAATAAAATTTTATTTATGAAATATTTTATTACAGCAGTCCTATTCTATAAGTGCTATCCCAGAGACTATGGGCTCTCGTTCGGAGACGATCCGTAGGAGGGGAATTGCTGGTACATATGCCTCTGGAACTCTGCTTGGTCCCGGACTTCATCGTGGTACTCTTGTTGGAATGTTGCCCAGTCTTGCCTCATCCCCTCCTGATACAGGTATATCGTCTCCAGTCTGGTGTCGAAGGCTTCTTGTCTTAGGGACATCTGTTCTTGCCTTACAGATATCTGCTCGAATTGCTGGCGCAGATCGTAGATGTTGCGGTTTACGCCAGCAAATTCATCTGTGTACTGCTACTGATGCTGCTGTTGTGGCTGTTGGAAATCAGGAGGTGTCGGGAGATCGTGCATTGCCACGATGTCCTGGAGGTCCAAGGCAAAATCCAGTGATGGGTGGAGGACCAAATGGGTTCCGCGGCGCATTAGCATCCCCATGCTGACCAGTATCGACCCGTTGATGGACTCGGGCCGTTGGCTGGAGGCCACTTCTTCCCGGCCATTGCACCCCCATTTTTCTACTAGGGAGGTGATGAGGGGGGCCATGAGGACAGCTCCCACCGGCTTGCTCCCGAAGTCCTTGAGGGCCTTCAGGAAGAAGTAGCCAGGGTTGCATCGACGCCTCTGGCACATGCAGTAAAGGAAGAAGAGGTCGGGGAGTGTTACCTTTCCCTGACTCTCCTTCCTGCCATGGATTGTCCCTGCCAGCAGCTAGTGGCAAATGCGGAGGGTCGGGGGGAGTGTTGAGCCCTTCATCAGCGTGGGCAAGGTGGGTGCCCTAGTGTGCTCATCCCACATCTCGCCGGCAGTGAGGTTGGTGGGGCGTGCGCAGATGGCCTCCTGGTATTCCCGGGTCAGCACGTCTTCGGGCTGGATGAATCCAATGGACACGTTGAATTCGTCCAGGATGGTGGTCTGATACATCCCACCCATAAAGTATGTCACCATCTTCGTCGGTGACAAGCCTGGGATCATGCCGGGAGTTTCGGCGTAGGAGATGGAGGCTAGGAACTCCATCACTGCTTGAGGGTACACATGGGTGGGGGGAGACTGCAGGAGGAAGCCCCATCCAATGTTATCGATGTTGGCCCGGATGTCGTCCTCCCATCCAAATTCGGCGAGGATGCCGAAGTCTAGCTTGAGCATGGGGTGCCATGCGTACCCCCTGATGTGCTCTAGGCGAGCCTGGTGTAGCAGTGAGAGCCGTGTGGGGTCTTGAGGAGCAGGTGCTGAGGAACTGCTAGGGCCAGCAGGTCCTCTTCTCTTCCTTGACTGACTTCCACGGAACATTTTGTCGAAAAGGTGCTTGGAAGTGAGAGATCAGAGAGTTGGAGTGCAGAGGAGTTGTGGAGAGCCTCAAGACCCCTCCCCTATTTATAGGGGAAAAATTCATTTCGGGACCGCCGTCTGGGAAGTCGAGACGGCGGTCTCGACTTTGGCCTTAAACGAGACGGCTGTCTCGCCAAGCGGGACGGAGGTCTCGTTTTTACGTAAGTCGAGATGGCAGTCTCGATGATCGAGACAGCGGTCTCGTTTTGGTGGAGACCGAGATGGCGGTCTGGGAATTCTCGTTTTTTGTGTGTGTTAAAAGCAAATAGGACCTGGTTCAAAAACATTTTATGCATGCAATGTTTTTATGTTTGATGTCCTATAATGCCTATTTCAATTACTTTTTCAGAAGGATTTAACTGACGTGTCTTGTAGCGTCGGATGTCCTCTGATATGGGTTTTTGCGTTTGGTTGTACCGTGTCGGACTTCTTATGACCGAAGGGTAGCTTGTTTTTCTTTTTTACTTTCCTCTCTTTCTTGTAGAGCACTCTTTGTCATGTATTGTCCCTTTTTCTCCACTCTAGGGGTTTCAATCCTCATGTTGACTATACGCCTCCATATTCCCAAATTAATTATTAGAATATTGTTGTGAGGGTCAAGAGAAAAGAAGTAAAGAGGTAAATTCAATGGCTTGTGTTTTAGAAGGTTTGTTTTATTTAGAAAGAGGTTTTGTAAGAACGGCTGGTCAGGGTTAGGCTTAGGTGTTTAAGCTTTTTGTCTAAGCAAGCGTTTTCCCCCCTTCTTTTTGTATTTGCGCCTTAGTTTTGTTTCCATTGCTCTTTATGGCTAGTCGATTTCCCTAGATCGCCCTTCGGGTTTTCGAACTAGGATATTGTGTTTTGGCCCTAACTTTTGTCTAGGTTCCCTTTTTTTTGTATTTTTAGGGAATCCTAGCGGACCTTATTGTGTAACCCTAACTTTTGCCTAGGCTACCCTTTATTTTTGTTCGGGTATCCTACCGGGTTGACCCTATCTTTTGCGTAGCCCCCTTAGTGGGTTTCCTACCAGGTATTTTCCCCTTTTCTTTTTTGGCCTTTGGCTTTGTAGACCCCAAATCTTGCCCGACCTCATAATAAAGACCAGAAGACCTCCTTTTCGAAGATGGATGAAGCCTAAGAAGCCACTAGGAGAGACTATTAGGCCCCATACTAGGATAGGAGGAATTTTTGGTCCAAAAATAAGGATTTTCTCCTTTTAAGGTCGAGACCGCTGTCTCGGATTCGAGACCGCCGTCTCACCTTGCGCGAATGGCTAGACCGCCATCTTGTTTTGCGAGACGGCCGTCTCGCCATTCCTGCAAGGCGAGACCGCCGTGTCGATTGGCGAGACCGCCGTCTCGACCTTGTCAAACGAGACGACCCGTCTCGACTTGACAGGCGCGAATCCCTATAAATAGGGCCTCCATTCCCTTCATTTGCAACAGTTCTTCCTCCTTCTCTCTAGAAATTACTTAAAATTCTCTCTCTAGAACCCCTCTGAAGCATTTCCAGAGTTTCTGAGCGTTTCTAAGAGTGTTTTTGAGCGTTTCGAGAGGTTTTCGACGCTGTATAGAGTGAAGGGCTGCCGCAAAGCACCCTATTTTTAGGAAGAATTAATAGAAAAGCTTGCTTTGGAGGTTTATACTCTCTCTCTCTACTTTTACCGCTTTAATTTTAATTGTGCAATAGAGATTAGGGCCATGTAGTCATAACTTTAAATTCCGCAAAATAAAAGGGTAAAAGCGTATTTTCCAATTTATTTATTCATCCAAAGTAGCTAGCCTATCATAGGGAACCCGAAAGGGGCGTCGTAAAGGAACTAACACTTCCTTTGCGCGTAACTAACTCCCTTACCCAACTCTGGTTCTAATGACCAAAGTTGGTTTTTCGAAAACCAATGCCTTTTAAACTCCTTTTCCGATGTTTCCGGTAAAAACATCGGTGGCGACTCCAAAGAACCCTTCAAAACTAGCTCTTGGATTAGCCCGGTTATTGGACAATCCAAGAGCGCCCTTTCGAAAACCTCGCCCCTAGGTTCAGCCCGGTTATCGGACAACCTAAAGGCGTTGTAACCACCAATAAAAACGCGAAAATCGGAAAGTCGGAAACCATCGCGTCGCTCCGACCGCCCTCGTTTTGACGGCGGCGATAGGCTTCTATGGGTTTTTTTCTTCGTGTGTATATTTTTTCACAATATTAGCGAAGCATAACTTTCTTTATGGTGAAGTGAAGTCTTATTTGGTGCTTCTAATCAACTATCTTGATTGTGTTGGCAATGGTGAATTTTTGGTTATTTGGATACGCTTTTTATTTTTCTTTTTTCTTTTTCCGTTTACTTAGACAAGGTTATTGTGAGGTCTAGTCAGAAATAGCGAGAAAAGAAGCAGATAGTAAGAAGCATTCTTTATTAATTAATAAGGGAATATGTGCCCCAAAATGCCTGGGGGTCGGGCTAGCCCCAGGGGATAATCTCTAACAATCATGGGGTTTACATCCCTTAAATGAAGAAAAAGATTTCCTAATGACTAGGGTAGCTCTTGACGCTTGCACCCCTCCATTTCGGAAAATTTGCTTGAGTGTGCGGAGGGGAGTCTTTCATTTTCCTCTTTCTGTTTGGCCCTTAGTAGGGTCGTATCCTAGGCCATGCTTGAAAGGATTATCTTGGAATTCTGGGGGTTCCCTTATGCCTTGGGAGTCTGCCCCCAGTCCTTGGCCAGGATGGTAACCATGCTTCATCATCATGCGGGCTACCTTTGTGTTTTTGGGAAGTCTTTCTATACTATCAATTTCGAGCGCTTGAAAAGATGTTTCAAGGGCCTCTTCAACCGCATCCACATAGGGTTGGGTGGACGGTCCACTGATCAGGATATCATCTTCTGCTTGGACCGTGACCAATTTGTCGTCCACTATGAACTTGACTTTCTGGTGGAGTGTCGAAGGTATTGCCTTAGCGTCATGAATCCAAGGCTTGTCAAGGAGACAACTGCATGCTGGAGTAATATCCATTACGTGGAAATCGACGTTGAAGATAGTGGGTCCAACTTGGATTGGCAAATTAACTTCTCCCACCACTTCTCGCTTTGATCCGTTAAAGGCTCGAACGATAGTGCTGCTTGGGCGCAGACGGGTTCCTTGGATAGTCAATTTGTCTAGTGTGCACTTGGGCATTACGTTCAAGGATGACCCATTATCCACAAGAACTTTAGCGATGAGGTACTCCTTGCACTTGATCGAGATGTGCAAGGGCTTGTTGTGGTTCGACCCCTCGAGGGGTAGTTCTTCCTCTGTGAAGGTGAGGTGATTGTTTGTCGTAATGTGACCGACGATCCTCTCAACCTTTTCTTGGGATATGGTGTGAGGTACATGCGCTTCGCTCAAGACCTTCAGCAGGGCGTTTCTGTGCGGTTCCGAGCTCATCATTAGAGATAACAATGTTATCTTTGCAGGTGTACGATTGAGCTGGTCTATAATGGAATACTCGCTTTGCCTTATAAACTGGAGTAATTCCTCTGTCTCCTCCTTGGATTCCTTATTTTCTTTTTGCTCTTCGGTCTTTTTATTTTTTCCTTTATTTTTGGGGATATCTTCTTATGAGTCCTTGGGGGAGTAGACTCTTCTACTTCTAGTCATGCCCCCGATGCCGGCTATATTCGTGACATCCTCTTTTATTGGTGAAGATTCCCCGTATCTCCACGGTACAACTTTATTTGACTCGTAGGGGAAAGGACGTGGCATAAATAGTCACACTCGTGTCCTTGCCCCCTCTTCCTTATTTTTGAGGACCAACGGTCGAGGCTTATTTTCCTCTCGTGATGAGTCTACCGTTGAAGAAAGCTTGATTAGGAGTGACTTTCTCTCCATTCTTCTGATTTGGCAGACGTGTCAGTTAATCCTTCCTTTTTATTATCTTATTTATTAAGCGTGAAAGGAGGGGAAATTAAATATGCAGATGAATGATATGCATGCAAGTAGACAATTGTTGAATAAAGGAAAAAATTTCATTTATCCGTTAGAAGGTGTACATTCCCCTATTCCATACTACAAAGCAGCTTTTGGCAAAAACGAAAAAGCCTAAACAAACCCACAGGCGGGTCTTGATCTCTATGTAATTCCCTTTTGCTTCCCGGACGTGACGAGCGAGTGCTTCGCTTTGCTTCTGGACCGCCTGGCTCATATCTTCGTTGTACTTTTGAGCCTCTTTGATCTTCGCCTCTTGATGGACGACCAAGGCTTGTAGTTCCCCGAGTTTGGTAAGGGCTCGATCCTTCTCTTGTAGTACTTGGCCGTACTGAGCTAGCCCGTCTCTTTCTTTACAGCGTAGCTCAGTGAGACTTCTGTTGAGTCTCCGATTGGCCTCCCACTCTTGGTGTATTTCTGACCGAGTCTTGGTGAGTTCTTGCAACAACTCCTTGATCGTCTGAGCCTGTCCGTTATTTCCTAAAGTTGGCTATCCGAGCTGGTTCTGGCAGTTTTGGACGCTCGGATAACTTGCTTATTAAAGTCAGCACACTGGTCCTTGAGGCGCTCCATTTCATGATCCTTTTTCTTGCATTGCCTTTGCAGACCATCAATGGTGAGGATAGATTCTTGCTCTCTTTCTTCAAGGGCCCTTATCTGGGCTCCCATAATTTCTATCCTCTGGGTCAAGGCATCGACTTGAGCCTGCAGCTCTTCACTATTGGCATTTGTAATGAGTGAGGTGGATGGTTGAGACATCCCTCTTCTTTTTCTCCACACCTCATAGTCACTGGAGACAGCCACTCGAGCTTTTCCTAGCTCTCTATCTCCCATAAAGACTGGTTTCTCCCATGCTTTTCTCACAGCTAGTGAGTTGGCGATTGTGCATGGGTCTCCGAAGAAACACATTCCTCCGAGTTCCCCTTGAGAAATGGTAGTTTGGGTCCTCATGAGCTGCCTCATAGCAACTCTAGGTGAGTAGGCTATGCAACCCCTGAGTCCTATCAAGGGTACGTTCGGATAATCTCCACATCTAATGAGGACTAGACCGGGTCGGAACCAAGGGCAGACCCAGGATAAATTGTTGGCGTCCAAGTGTTCCAACTCGTCCTTCCATTTTGAAGTTAGGCGTCGTTGAAGAGGGATCTTGGAGAAGCTCCTTAAAGGATCGATGTAGACCCCAAATCTTGCCCGGCCTCCAAATAAAGAGCAGAAGACCTCCTATTCGAAGATGGACGAAGCCTAATAAGCCACTAGGAGAGACTATTAGGCCCCATACTAGGATAGGAAGGATTTTTGTACAAAAATAAGGTTTCTCGCCTTTTGGGGATGAGACCGCCGTCTCGAAATCGAGACCGCCGTCTCGCCAAACGAGACGGTGGTCTCGCCACCTGCGAATGGCGAGACGGTGGTCTCGCTTTCCCAGACGGCGGTCTCGCCACCTGCGAATGGCGAGACGGCGGTCTCGATTTCCCAGACGGCGGTCTCGACACCTGCGAAGGACGAGACGACGGTCTCGTTTGGCGAGACGGCAATCTCGACCCTGTCAGACGAGAACGGCGGTCTCGCCACTGCCAGGCGCGAAAACCTATAAGTAGGGGTCCTCCCCCCCTCATTTCCACACACCACACAACTTTTTGCTCTCCCTTCTCTCTAAAACTTCTCTCTAGAATCCCTCCTACGCATTTCCGGAGCTTCTGAGTGCTTTTTCGAGCGTTTTTTTCGACATCTAGAAGAGTTTCCAGCGTCGTGTAGAGTGAAGGGCTGCCAAAAAGCACCCATTTTTATTAAAGAAATAAAAAAGAATGCTTGCTTCGGAGGTTTAAATTCTCCCTCTCTACTTTTACTGCTTTAATTTTAAATTATGTAATAGATTAGGGCCATGTAGTCATAGTTTTAAATTCCGCAAAATAAAAAGGGCAAAAGCGTATTTTTCCGGTTTATTTATTAACAAAGTAATTGGCCTATCATAGGGAACCCGAAAGGGGCGTAGTAAAGGAACTAATACTTCCTTTATACGTAACTAACTCCCTTACCCAACTCTAGTTCTAATGACCAAAGTTGGTTTGCGAAAACCAACGCCTTTTAAAACCCCTTTTCCGATGTTTCCGGTAAAAACATCGGTGGCGACTCCACAGAACCCCATAAAAATTAGCCCGGTTATCGGACAACCCAAGGACGCCCTTTGGAAAACCTCACCCCTAGGATAGCCCGGTTATCGGACAACCTAAAGGCGTTGTAACCGCCCATAAAAAACGCAAAAACAAAAAGGGTCGAAACCATCGCGTCGCTCCGACCGCCTCTCTTTTTTTTAGACGGCAGCGACAGATGGCGACTCCACTGGGGAAGCCTCGAGAGTTGATCTCATTTACTGATGGGCCGACTTAAAAATAAATAAACCAAGAAAATAACGCTTTTGCCCTTAACTTGTATTATAACATGTTTTAATGCTTGGCTTTAATAATTGTTGTTTGTTATAATTACGCAATTGTGTGAAATACAAACTGTACACAAACCCTTGCACACTACAGTTCCCTCTATACCCGGGGGCAAGTGAGAAAACCATAGGGAGTGGGTGGCAGGTACGGTTCGCTGTAGTGAGGGCCTTGAGCCCACCAGTGTGATCGGAAACCACCACTCAAGGTGATAACCTTCCTCTTTTGGCAACAAGACTGACTATGGCCTTAGTGCTAAGCATGTTCGGACGGCTAGAGAGTGGGGACCCTATAATGGGGGCACCTTGGGGGCCTTAGCCTGGTAAGAACAGTTAGAACCAGCCCTTGCCAATGCACTTTTCTGCAGGAAAACCCTACCTCGTGATAAAAACGAATTCTCGCCTGTTCGCGGATGACCGAATTACGTGTGCATATGTTTGCTGCATTTGTCTATTGCATAGCATAGCATAAACAAACAAGAAAACAAAAACCAAAAATATTTTTCCAAATAAACACCCTTATCTCGGACAGTCTGCCTTTTAGCTAGCCTGGTTTCAGGTTCTTTGTAAGCTAAGTAGCCACGCAGTTCCGACAGAAGAGATAAGGGACGCTAAATATTCTTTTGCATAAAGCCACATTTTATCTCAGACAGTCTGCCTTTTAGCTAGCCTGGTTTCAGGTTCTTTGTAAGCTAAGTAGCCACGCAGTTCCGACAGAAGAGATAAAAGGCTATAAAATAAACAAATAAAAATAATCAAATCAACATCAAAATAAAAATCCATTTCCAAAATAAGACCTGGTCCAAAAATATTACACTCATAAAACATTCATATAGATAGTTTATTCTTCAATAAAAAAATACACGCACTTACCATAAATCATATAGAAAAACATGATAAATAAGAAAATAAACACTTACATTCATCCTTTTCATCAAACATGGATTTTGGTTTTAGAAATGGAGGGGACAAGTAGACAGCCAAAGAAGGTGGATATTCCCCGTTTCCATACTGAGAGGTTGGAACGGCTGAGCGCGGCAATGCCATCGGATGTCCGCGCTGACTTTGAAAAATCCTACGGAAGGATTTTAGGCATTCTCAAGATCAGTGTCAATCAGGTGTTCCTAAGGGCACTAATCCACTTTTGGAATTCAAATCTGCGGTGTTTCGAATTTCCACAGTTCGACTTGGTGCCCACATTAGAGGAGTATGAAACCATGTTGAAATGGCCCAAATCAACCGGGGTCCATGTCCGCCATGAGGCATACACTCCTGCAGCACCAGTCGCTGCCCTTATTCAACTACCATTCCGGCAGAGTACCCTGATAAGGAAGGGGAACGCTCAGGGTTGGAAAGTATCAATGCTAGAAGACCACCTATCCTACCTGGCTGAAAGGGCAGAGTGGGTCGCCTTCAACAAAACCCTGGCACTCATAATTTTTTGAACGGTCTTGTTCCCCTTCCACTTCGACACAGTAGATCAGGCCGTCATGGATGCCTTCTTCGCCTGGGACGTGAACTCGAAGAGTCCCCTGCCTGCAATTCTTGCCGACACCCTGCTCTCGGTGGAATTCTGCCAGCAGAAGACGGGAAAAACACTCAGTTGCTGCTCTTCATTACTATTTGTGTGGAGCGCCACGCACCTTTACGCTTCCAGCCACATGGGGATATTCCCCGACCCTTTAAGGAGATTCTCCAAGATCCCCCTCCAACATCGTCTAACTTCAGAATGGAGGGACGAGTGGGAACGAAAGGACGCCAACAGTTTATCCTGGGTCTGTCCTTGGTTCCGACCCAGCCCAGTTCTCATCAGATGTGGGGACTATCCGAGAGTACCCTTGATAGGACTCAGGGGTTGCATAGCCTACTCACCTAGAGTAGCTATGAGGCAGCTCATGAGGACCCCAACTACTATTTCCCGAGGGGAGCTCGGAGGACTGTGCTTCTTTGGAGACCCGTGCACAATCGCCAACTCACTAGCTGTGAGAAAAGCATGGGAGAAGCCAGTCTATATGGGGGACAGAGAGCTAGGAAAAGCTCGGGTGGCTGTCACCAGTGACTACGAGGCGTGGAGAAAGAGAAGAGGGATGGCTCAACCATCCGCCACACCTACTACGAGCGCCAATAATGAAGGGCTGCAGGCTCAAATTGATGCCCTGACCCAGAGGATAGAAATCATGGGAGCCCAGATGAGGGCCCTTGAAGAGAAAGAGCAAGAATCTATCCTCACAATTGATGGTCTGCAAAGGCAAGGCAAGAAAAAGGATCATGAAATAGAGCGCCTCAAGGACCAGTGTGCTAACTCCAACAAGCAAGCTATCCGAGCATCCAAAATGGCCAGAACCAGTTCGGATAGCCAACTACAGGAGATAACCGCCAAGTCAGCATGCCTTGAGGCCGAATCATCAAAGCAGGCTCAAACGATCAAGGAGTTGTCGCAAGAGCTCCTCAAGACTCGGTTAGATATCCGCCAAGAGTGAGAGGCCAACCGGAGACTCAACAGAAGTCTCGCTGAGCTACGCTGCAAAGAAAGAGACGGGCTAGCTCAGTACGGCAAAGTACTGCAAGAGAAAGACCGAGCCGTTGAAAAGCTCGATGAACTACAAGCCTTGGTCGTTCATCAAGAGGCGAAGATCAAAGAGGCTCAAAAGTATAGTGAAGATATGAGCCAGGAGGTCCACAAGCAAAGCGAAGCACTTGCTCGTCATGTCCGGGAAGCCGAGAGAGAGCTACAGAGGGATCAAAACCCGCCTGTGGGTTTCTTTAAAGTTTTCCGCTTTTGCCAAAAGTTGCTTCGCAGTATAGAATAGGGGAATGTACACCTTCTGTCGAATAAATAAAATTTTCTTTATTCAAATGACTGTCTACTTGCATGCATAAACATTCATTTGCATATTTAAATTTCCCCTCCTTCACGCTTAATAAATAAGATAATAAAAAGGAAGGATTAACTAACACGTCTTCCCAACTCAGAAGAATGGAGAGAAAGCCACTTCTAATAAAGCTTACTCCAACGGTCGACTCATAGCAAGAGGAAAATAAGCCTCGGCCGTTGGTCCTTAAGAACAAAGAAGAGGGGGCAAGGACACCAATGCGACTATTTATGCCACGTCCTTTCCCCTACGAATCGAATAAAGTTGTACCGTGGAGATATGGAGAATCTCCACCAAGAAAAGAAGAAATAACAAATATAGCCGGCATTCGGGGCACGACTAGAAGTGGAAGAATCTACTCCCCCAAGGACACACAGGAAGATGTCCTCCAAAATAAAGGAAAAAATAAAAAGACCGAAGAAGAAAAAGAAAATAAGGAATCCAAGGAGGAGACAGAGGAATTACTCCAGTTTATAAGGCAAAGTGAGTATTCCATTATAGACCAGCTCAATCGCACACTTGCAAAGATTACATTGCTATCTTTGATAATGAGCTCGGAACCGCATAGAAACGCCCTGCTGAAGGTCTTGAGCGAGGCGCATGTACCTCATATGATATCCTAGGAAAAGGTCGAGAGGATCGTTGGTCACATAACGGCAAGCGATCACCTCACCTTCACAGATGAAGAACTCCCCCTCGAGGGGTCAAACCACAACAAGCCCTTGCATATCTCGGTTAAATGCAAGGAGTACCTCATCGCCAAAGTTCTTGTGGATAACGGGTCATCCTTGAACGTGATGCCCAAATGCACGTTAGACAAGTTGACTATCCAAGAAACCCGTCTGCGCCCAAGCAACACCATCGTTCGAGCCTTCGACGGATCCAAACGAGAAGTAGTGGGGGAGGTCAATTTGCCAATTCAAGTCAGACCCACTATCTTCGACGTCGATTTCCATGTAATGGATATTACTCCAGCGTATAGCTGTCTCCTCGGCAGGCCTTGGATTCATGACGCTAAGGTAGTACCTTCAACGCTCCACCAGAAAGTCAAGTTCATAGTGGATGACAAATTGGTCACGGTCCAAGCAGAAGATGATATCCTGATTAGTGGACCGTCTACCCAGCCTTATGTGGATGCGGCTGAAGAGGCCCTTGAAACATCTTTTCAAGCGCTCGAAATTGCCAACATAGAGCGACTTCCCAAAAACACAAAGGTACCCCGTATGATGTTGAAGCATGGTTACCATCCTGGCCAAGGACTGGGGGCAGATTCCCAAGGCATGAGGGAACCCCCAGAATTCAAAGACAATCCTTGCAAGTATGGCCTAGGATATGACCCTACTAAGGGCCGAGCGGAAAGAAGAAAAGGGAAGTCCCCCCTCCGCACACTCAAGCAAATTTTCCAAAGTGGAGGGGTGCAAGCGTCAAGAGCCACCTTAGTCATTAGGAAATCTTTTTCTTCGTTTAAGGGATGTAAACCCCATGATTGTTAGAGATTATCCCCCGGGGCGAGCCCGACCCCCAGGCATTTCAGGGCACATATTCCCTTATTAATTAATAAAGAATAATTCTTACTATCTGCTTCTCTTCTTTCTATTTTTGACTAGACCACATAAATAACCCTGTCTAAGTAAACGAAAAAAAAGAAGAAGAATAAAAAGCGCATCCAAATAATCAACATTTACCATTGCTACCATCATCAAGCTAGTTGATTAGAAGCACATAAAAATAAGACTTCACCTCATTCATAAAGAGAGTCATGCTTCGCCAATACTGTGAACAAAAAAATAAATAAAAAAAAAAGAAAAAGCCCAGAGAAGCCAAAGGCCAAAGAAAAGGGCAAACTACCCGGTAGGAAACCCACTAAGGGGGCTACGCAAAAGATAGGGTCGACCCGGTAGGACACCCGAACAACAACAAAGGGTAGCCTAGGCAAAAGTTAGGGTTACAAAATAAGGTCCGCTAGGATTCTCCAAAAATTACAAAAAGAAGGAACCTAGACAAAAGTTAGGGCCAAAACACAGTATCCTAGTTTGAAAACCCAAAGGGCGTTCTAGGGAAATCAGCTAGCCATTAAAAAGCAATAAAAATGAAACCAAAGAGCGCAAAATACAAAAAAAGAGAGAAAAATGTTTTCTTAGACAAAGCTTAAACACCTAAGCCTAACCTTAGCCAGCCATGCTTACAAAACCCTGTATCAATAAAAATTAACCCTCTAAAACACAAACCATTGATTATTACCTCTTTACTTCTTTCCTCTTGACCCTCACATCAATATTCTAATAATTAATTTGGGAATATGGAGGCGTATAGTCAACAAGAGGATTGAAATCCCTAAAGCGAGGAAAAAGGGGCACTACATGACAAAGAGTGTGCTACAAAAGAAAAGAGGAAAAGAGAAAGAAAAGAAAGAAAAATTATCCTTCGGTCACAAGAAGTCCGGCATGGTACAACCAAAAGTAAACACAGCAAATCAGAGGGCATTCAGCGCAACGAGACACGTTGGTTAAATCCTTCTGAAAATTTAAATCAAAGTAGGCATTATAGGACATCAAAACATAAAAACATTACATGCATAAGATGTTTTTGAACCAGGTCCTATTTTCTCTTCAAAAAAAAAAAACCTTCCGTAATTCGAGACCGTCGTCTCAGTTACCCGACAAGGCGAAAATGTCGTCTCGACCAACCAGACTGCCGTCTCGACTCAGGCGAAAACGAGATCGCCGTCTCGTTTAAGCCCAACGTCGAGACCATCGTCTCGATAGTCCAGACCGCCGTCTCGACTTGGAGGAGACACGAGACCGCCGTCTCACCTTCCTAGACGATGGTCTCGAATTGACAAAAATTCCTATATATAGGGGGCACGCTTGGGGGGTTTCCTCACAACTCTCCTTGCCTCCAGAACCTCCCTTTCTCAACTCCTGCACTCCCAAGCCCCCTCTAGTCAAGATGTTTGGTCGAAGCACCTCCAGGAAGAGAAGGAGCACCCCCGGTGCCAGCAGTTCTGCGGCACCGCCACCCTAGGACCCCTCTCAGCTGTCACCACAGCACCAGGCCCGCCTCGACAACATCCGGACCTATCCGTGACACCCGATGCTGAGACTTGACTTCAGCATCTTGGATAAATTTGGGTGGGAGGACGACGTCCGAGCCCATATAGATAGCATCGGGTGGGGCTTTCTGTTGTAGCCACCACCTACACATGTGTACCCACAAGCGGTACTGGAATTCTTGGCCTCGATCTCCTACTCTGAGGTCCCCTCCACGGTCCCGGGCCTGCAGCCCACTAAGATAGTGACCTATTTCATGGGTGGAAGATACCAGGCCACCACCCTCGACGAGTTCAACATGCCCATCGGGTTCGTCCGGCCCGAGGACTCACTGACCCAGGGATACCGTGAGGCCATCTGCTCCCGGCCCACAAACCTCACTGCCGCCGAAATGTGGCATGAGCTCACAGGAGCTACCACGCTGCCCACGCTGATGAGGGGCTTCGCGCTGCCCCCAGCACTCCGCATCTGCCACAAGCTGCTGACAGGAACCATCCATGGGAGGAAAGAGAGTCAGGGCAAGGTCTCCCTCCCTGACCTCTTCGTACTTTATTGATGAGCCAGAAGCGGCGTTGCAACCCCGGCTACTTCTTCCTGAGAGCCCTCAAGGACTTCGGGAACAGATCCGTGGGGGCCGTCCTCGTGGCTCCCCTCATCACTCCCCTGGCAGAAAGATGGGGGTGCCCTGGCCGGGAAGAACTGGCCTCCAACTTGCGACCCGAGACCATCAACGGGTCAGTCCTGGTCAGCATGGGAATGCTGATACGCCGAGGGACCCAGTTGGCCCTCCATCCCACACTGGATTTCGCACTAGATCTGCAGGGGCTGGTGGCGATGCAGGATATCCCCACGCCCCCCGAATTCTAGCAGCAACAATAACCACCACCGTACGCGGACGACTTCGCCAGCATGAACCGCAACATGAACGATCTGCGCCGGCAGTTCAACCAAATGACAGTGCAGCAAGAAGCCTACCATACCCGGCAAGAGGAGATGTACCACCATCAGCAGGTGATGCGGCAGGAATGGACAACATTCCAGCAGGAGTACCGCGACGAAGTCCAAGAGCAAGCGGACTTCCGGTATCACCTCTACCAGCAATTCGCCCGCGGATCATCTCCAGAGGATAGCCCTTAGGGATGGTACTTGCCTAAATAAAAAGTGGTTGTAATAAAATTTCCCCATAAATAAAATTTTATTTCATGCATCTCCTTGCCACCCTTTGCAAAAGCTAGCGTAACAAAAAAAAACTTAAAAAAGAAAAAGGCATACGCTCAATAAGAAAAGCCAAAATCCTAAATCGCGAGAAAAAAAAGATAAAACCGCGAGAAAAAGGCAGGATTAAGACAAGTCATCACATCAACCAACAAAACTTCGACTACCAAATCAAAGTCGAACAAACAAACAAAGACCCATCCGACAAGCCAGTAAGAGTCGGATGATCACCACCAAAAGTCAAGAACAAAGAATCCCCAGCAACCAACAACAAAGCTGGATGAAACACAAAATCCCCGGCGCAGCCCGGATGACCATTCAAAGGAATCCAAATACATTCATCGAACACAAAAATCACTCTCCAGGGAGCCGGCGCATGAGCTACCCGAGCAGTAAGCCGCCACTACCACCAGTCCTACGCAGTGAACTGTACCAGCCTGATAGGGGGTTTATACCTGCGCACGCGTTGTGCCTGATTTGCGCTCGAGCCGGATCAGTAAGTTGCACTACCACCCTGATGGGGGGTTCATACCCATCCAGTCCCACGCAACGGACTGCAACTACCAGCCTGATGGGGGGTTCATACCCATCCAGTCCCACACAACGGACTGCAACTACCAGCCTGATGGGGGGTTTATACCCATCAACCGAAGGGATCGGCTACCGTCAGAAGGAGTATCCTGAGGTTTTACCATGTGCCCACCGAAGGGATCGACTACCGTCAGAAGGAGTTTCCCGGAAGTGCGCGAACACCAACATTTTCCCCAGAAGATCATCCGCCGCAAGACGGAGCATCTGAAGGGTGACCGGGCAAGTAGGTCAACTCCTTTACCTCCCTGTCAATCTGTCTGGCACAACAGGCCAACAGCTGACTAGTCAGGTAAAGGGGGGCAGCTGTAGACACCAAATCTTGCCCCGCCTCCAAATAAAGAGCAGAAGACCTCCTATTCGAAGATGGACGAAGCCTAACAAGCCACTAGGAGAGACTATTAGACCGTTGTCTCGCCTTTTGGGGACGAGACCGCCGTCTCGCCAAACGAGACGACGGTCTCGCTTTCCCAGACGGCGGTCTCGCCACCTGCGAATGGCGAGACGGCGGTCTCGATTTCCCAGACGGCGGTCTCGCCACCTGCGAAGGATGAGACAGCGGTCTCGTTTGGCGAGACGGTGGTCTCGACCCTGTCAGACGAGAACGGCGGTCTCGCCACTGCCAGGCGCGAAAACCTATAAATAGGGGTCCTCCCCCCCTCATTTCCACACACCACATAGCTTTTTGCTCTCCCTTCTCTCTAAAACTTCTCTCTAGAATCCCTCCGACGCATTTCTGGAGCTTCTGAGTGCTTTTTCGAGCGTTTTTTTTCGACGTCTAGAAGAGTTTCCAGTGTCGTGTAGAGTGAAGGGCTGCCAAAAAGCACCCATTTTTGTTAAAGAAATAAAAAAGAAAGCTTGCTTCGGAGGTTTAAATTCTCCCTCTCTACTTTTACTGCTTTAATTTTAAATTATGTAATAGATTAGGGCCATGTAGTCATAGTTTTAAATTCCGCAAAATAAAAAGGGCAAAAGCGTATTTTTCCGGTTTATTTATTAACAAAGTAGCTGGCCTATCATAGGGAACCCGAAAGGGGTGTAGTAAAGGAACTAATACTACCTTTATACGTAACTAACTCCCTTACCCAACTCTGGTTCTAATGACCAAAGTTGGTTTGCAAAAACCAACGCCTTTTAAAACCCCTTTTCTGATGTTTCCGGTAAAAACATCGGTGGCGACTCCACAGAACCCCATAAAAATTAGTCCTTGGGTTAGCCCGGTTATCGGACAACCCAAGGACGCCCTTTCAAAAACCTCGCCCCTAGGATAGCCCGGTTATTGGACAACCTAAAGGCGTTGTAACCACCCATAAAAAACGCGAAAACAAAAAGGGTCGAAACCATCGCGTCGCTCCGACCGCCTCTCTTGTTTTTAGACGGCGGCGACAATCGGGGAACATCCCCATGTGACTAGAGGCGTAAAAATGTGTAATGCCCCACACAAAGAGTAGTGAAGAGCAGCAACGAAGTGTTTTTCCTTGCGTCTGGTGGCAGAATTCCACTGAGAGCAAGGTGTCGGCAAGAATTGCAGGCAAGGGAATTTTTGAGTTCACGTCCCAGGTGAAGAAGGAATCTGTGATGGCTTGATCCACTGTGTCGAGGTGGAAGGGAAACAAGATTGTTCCGAATATTATTAAGGCCAGGGTTTTGTTAAAAGCGACCCATTCTGTCCTTTTAGCCAAATCGGACAGGTGGTCTTCTAACATTGAGACCTTCCAACCCTGGACGTTCCCTTTTCCTATCAGGGTAGTTTGCTGGAATGGTAGTTGAATGATGGCAACGACTTGTGCTGCAGGAGTATATGCCCTGTGGCGTATATGGACCCCGGCTGATTTGGGCCATTTTAGCATGATTTCGTACTCCTCTAAGGTGGGCACCATGTCGAACTGCGGAAATTCAAAGCAGCGCAGACTGGGGTTCCAGAAGTAAATTAATACCCTGATGAAAACTTGGTCGACACATATCCTTAACAGGACGAGAATTCATCCATAGGATTTTTCGAAGTTGGAGCGGACCTCTGGTGGCATTACCGCGTAAAGTTTCCAATTTTTCAGCATGGTATCGGGGAATGTCCACCTTTTTCAGCATGTTTTATGAAAATGATGCTTATTGAATGAATGAGAGTGTTTATCATATTTTGTATGATGTATTATTTTTATTTTTATTTTTGAAAAATAAACTACCTATATGGGGGTAATTTTTTTTGAACCAGGTCCCATTTATTGTTTTGGAATCGGATTTTTTTTTTTTTTTTTTTATTTTATAGCCTTTTATCTTTTCTATCGGACTATATGGCTACTTAGCTTACAAAGAACCTGAAACCAGGCTAGCTAAAAGGCAGACTGTCCGAGATAAAAAAAATGGCTTTATGCGAAAGAATAGTTAACGTCCCTTATCTCTTCTGTCGGACTGCGTGGCTACTTAGCTTACAAAGAACCTGAAACCAGGTTAGCTAAAAGGCAGACTGTCCGAGATAAGGGTGTTTATTGCAAGAGGAATTTTTGTGATTTTTGTGATTTATCTGTTGTTTGGTTATGCTATGCAAAAGACAAATGCAACAAACAGATGTACACACAATTCGATCATCCACGAACAGGCGAGAAGTCGTTTTAATCACGAGGTAGGATTTTCCTGCAAAAAAGTGCATTGGCAAAGGTAGGTTCTAACTGTTCTCACCAAGGCTAAGGCCCCCAAGGTGCCCCCATTTTAGGGTTCCCACTCTCCAGCCTTCCGACCATGCTTAGCACTAAGGCCATAGTCAGTCTTTGTGCCAAAAGAGGAAGGTTATCACCTTGAGTGGTGGTTTCCAATCACACTGGTGGGCACAAGGCCATCACTACAGCGAACCGTACCTGCCACCCACTCCCTATGTGTTTCTCACTTGCCCCCGGGTATAGAGGGAACTGTTGTGTGCAAGGGTTTGTGTACAGTTTGTATTTCAAACAATTGCGTAAGTATAAACAGACAACAGTTATTAAAGCCAAGCATTAAAACATGTTATAATACAAGGTAGGGTAAAAGCGTTATTTTCTTGGTTTATTTACTTTTAGCTGGCCCATCACTAAATGGGATCAACTGTCTAGGCTTCCCCAGTGGAGTCGCTATCTGTCGCCGCCGTCAAAGCGAGGCGGTCGGAGCGACGCGATGGTTTCGACTTTCCATTTTTTGCGTTTTTATTGGTGTGGTTACAACGCCTTTAGGCTGTCCGATAATCGGGCTAAACCTAGGGGCGAGGTTTTTGAAAAGGCGTTCTTGGATTGTGCGATAACCGGGCTAACCCAAGAACTAGTTTTTGAAGGGTTCTTCTGGAGTCGCCACCGACATTTTTACCGGAAACATCAGAAAAGGAGTAAAAAGGCGTTGGTTTTCGAAAAACCAACTTTGGTCATTAGAACTAGAGTTGGGTAAGGGAGTTAGTTACATGTAAGGGAAGTGTTAGTTCCCTTACGACGCCCCTTTCGGGTTCCCTATGATGGGCTAGCTACTTTGGATAAATAAATAAACCAGTGGAAATACGCTTTTACCTTTTATTTTGCGGAATTTAAAATTATGACTACATGGCCCTAGTTTCTATTGCATAATTAAAATTAAAGCGGTAAAATAGAGAGAGAGAGTATAGAAATCTCCGAAGCAAGCTTTCTATTAATTCTTTGCAATTAGGGTTCTTTTTGGCAGCCCTTCACTCTTTACAGCGCCGAAAACACTCAAAAATTCTATAAAACACTCTAGAAAGCTCTCAGAAACTCCGGAAATTCTTCGGAGGGGTTCTGGAAAGAGAATTTGAAGAAATGTCTAGAGAGAGAATGGAAGAAGTGTGTGAAATGAGGGTGAAAACACGACTATTTATAGGGATTCGCGCCTATCAGGTCGAGACGCCCATCTCGTCTGGCAAGGTCGAGACGGCCGTCTCGCCATTCGAGATGGCCGCCTAGCCTTGCAGGAATGGCGAGACGACGGTCTCGCCATTTGCGCAGGGCGAGATGGCAGTCTCGAATCTGAGACGGCGGTCTCGACCTAAAAAGGCAAGAATCCTTATTTTTTAGCCAAAAATCCCTTCTATCCTAGTATGGGGCTAATAGTCTCTCCTAGTGGCTTCTTAGGCTTCATCCATCTTCGAATAGAAGGTTTTCTGGTCTTATGAGGTCGGGAAAGATTAGGGGTCTACACAACCATATGTGGATGTGACTGAAGAGGCCCTTGAAACATCTTTTCAAGCGCTCGAAATTGCCAACATAGAAAGACTTCCTAGTAATACAAAGGTGGCCCATATGATGAGAAGATATGGATATCGCCCAGGACAGGGGCTTGGAAAGAATTCTCAAGGAATAAAAGAGCCACCAGATTTCAAAGATAATCCTTTAAAGTATGGTTTAGGGTACGACCCTACAAAAGATCAAACTATACGGAAAATAGGGAAGTCTAACCCCTCAAAGACGATATTCCGAAAAGGAGGGATATTAGCGCATAGGGTAGCATTAGTCATTAGGTGCCCTTCTTCCAATTCTGAGGGATGTAAACCTAATGACTATTAGAGATCACTCCTCGGGGCCCCGAGCATCTCTAGGGCACACATTTCCCCTAAATTACAAAAGAATGCTATTCTTACTATCTGCTTCTTTTCTTGCTAAATATGTCTATACCCCATTTTAATAAACAAGGTTTAGATAGATGTTTTGTTCCAAATGCGTCAGAACAAGCAAAGTATCAAAAAACAAATACGATTGACTAACTAGAAACATGAATAAAATCCATCTCAATAGAATCAAGTTTCGACAATGTTGTGCAAAAAAAAAGAATATATAAAAAAAAGAAAGAAAGCCCGTCAAGGCCAAAGGCCAAGACAAAAAAATAAAAATAAAAATAAAAGGGAAAAATACCCAACAGGAAACCCACAAAAGGGGCTATACAAAAGTTAGGGTAAACCCGACAGGAGACCCGAACAATAATAAAGGGTAGCCTGAGCAAAAGTTAGGGTTACGAAAAGTCCGTTAGGTATTCCTAAAAATAAAACAAAAAGGAAAGTCTAGACAAAAGTTAGGACATAAGCACAACATCCTGGACTGAAAACCTGAAAGGGCGGGCTAGGAAAGTTAATCAATCACAAAAAGGCGCCATAAAGCAATAAATAAAGACGCCACATCATAAGAACAAAACGTTTGTCTAAACTAGTCTAAAAACCGACCAACCTTGGCTAGCCATTCTTACAAAAACCTTTATTACAAAAAATATATATCCCTCTAAAACACAAGCCCTTGTTATAAATCCTTTTCTTTCTCTTCTCTTAACCATTTCACTACAAAGCATTCAAATAATAAGGGGGAATGTGGAAACATAGTGATCAATAGGAAGGTTGAGATCCCTAAGGAAAGGAAGGGGGGCATTGACATGGCAGTTGCCCTACGCACAAAGGATTTCTCTTCGGTTATAAGCAAGAAAAGTCTGATATGGCAAATAAGTACAAATAAACTTGTTGATCAAGAAACATGATGATAGAAGGGTATTACACCAATAATGCGCCCGAAGTCAAAGTACATCAGTTAAAACTTTTGAAATATTAACTGAAATAGATCATAGGACACATATCATGAAACATTACATGCATTAAAACATCAATGAATGGAGTCCTATCTTCCTTCTCATAAAAAAACATGAAAACCAACTTGAAAAGTTTGAGACAGCTGTCCCAAGGGTCGAGATGACCGTCCCAAACAGCCAAATTCAAGTGGGACGCCCGTCCCACATTTGAGACGCCCGTCTCAGGGCAAAAACTTGAGTGAGACGGCCGTCCCACTTCCCAGACGGCCGTCCCAAGGGTAAATTTTCAAGTAAGACGGCCGTCCCAACCCCAGACGGCCATTCCGATCCTCCTGGCTCCTCCTATAAATGCTAGACGCGGATCCTTGCATTTGCACCTCATTCCAAGCATTCTATCTTGCTTCTCCTTCCTTTCTACACACTTTTAGCATTCTTAAGTAAGTAAGGCACAAAATGGAGCGTGAAGAGGCTTCATCTAGGAGAAAACGCACCAGGACCTCCGCTAGAGGAACTCCTGTCACCAACACCCTGCTGGCAGAGCCACATCAACAGAGGTTGGCAAATATCCAACAATATTCCTGGCATCCCATGCTACGTTTGGATTTTGAAATCCTAACTACATTCAGCTGGGATCAAGATGTTAGACGGTTCATCCACAACATAGGATGGGATTTTCTGCTTCATGAGCCACCCGCTCAAATCCACCCGCTCAAATCCACCGTACTGCCACGCTGGAATTCCTTGCTTCCGTCAATCTGGTGGAGATTCCATCCGTGACTCCCGGGGTGCCACCTACTCAAGCTGTTTCCTATTGGATGGATGGGGCATACTGGACCACTTTTCTAGATGACTTTAATGTCATAATGGGTTTTTGCCAACGAGCAGACATGAGAACGCCAGAATATAAGTCGGCATACTTCGAGAAACCCGCTGCTCTCACTACCACCAACATGTGGAAAGAAATCACCGGAGCACATACCCTGCCATCACATCTGAAGGGTGCAACTTTTTCTCCTCCGCTCCGCATATGCCATAAATTGCTAGCCGGGACCGTACATAGCCGGAAGGAGAGCCAGGGAAAGGTAACACTAGCTGATCTTTTTATTATCTATTGTATGCATCAGGGGCATCGATGTAACCCATGGTACGCCTTCCTGAAAGCCATAAAGGATCATGGAACTCGTGGCTCAGCAGGAGCTCTCATGGTGGCTCCCTTTCTCACCCCTTTAGCTGAATATTGGGGATGTACTGTTGGAGAGGACCTTCTAGCTAGCCTCCAACCAGAACCGATTAACGGAGGAACACTGGTCCACATGAACATCCTTAGTCAACAAGGATCAGGGTTTATTTTGTTAGAAAAGTAGGCTGAGATCAAGAGGGGGGGTGAATTGATCTTTGAAAGATTTTCGCAATTAACAGATTATCTATTTCAAAAGTTAAGATTTCAGATTTGTTTTTGAATCACACAGCAAGCAATCAAAAAATAAACGCAGCAACAGAATTAAAAGAGGAGAAAGGTTTAGAAAGATATCACCGGTGTTTATACTGGTTCACCCAATACCAGGACTACGTCCAGTCTCCAGCCAAATTCCAGCTGGGTTCCACTAGATCAAATGTTTTACAGATTACAATCTTACACTTAATCTACCACAAGAACCATAATTCCAGTTCCTGCACCTAACCTTTCACCAAGAACCAAATTCCAGTTCTTGACAACCTCTACAACCAAATTCCAGTTGCAGAGAAACCAGTGCCCACAATTCCAGGCACCAACACCTAACCTTTCACCAAGAACCAAATTCCAGTTCTTGAGAACCTCTACAACCAAATTCCAGCTGCAGAGAAACCAGTGCCCACAATTCCAGGCCCCAAACAATACAAAAAGAATGTAAAGAAATGGAAAGAAGAAACTAGAATGCTCAAACCAGTTTTATGCAATTCTGTAGTAAATGTTTCTTCTCCAAAAGAAAGCAATTTGCCTCAAGAAAGAATTTCAAAGAACTTCACAAAAACTAGCGCGAATCTTTCTTGAAAGAGTATTAAAGTTTGCTTGCTTGATTGCTAAAGGATATGTAAAAGATTGATATTCGATGATGTTTAAAAAGTTCAAGCCAATATGTTTTTATAGAAGATTTTCAAAACTGCTGGTTTAATCAATCTGTTAAAATAATCTTTTAATCTGTTAAAAGTGTAGTTTTAATCTGTTAAAACTTCTTTTCATCCATTAAAACGTTCTTGATTCTTTAACAAATTTGTTTTAACTGATACGACACCGTTTATACAATTAAAACTCTTTACAAAAAATCTTCTAATTTGTTTTAATCGATTGTTTCGTGATTCAATCGATTAAAATACTGCAAAACTTTTGTGTAAAATTTTCCAAGTGATTTTAACTGATAAAAATAAGTTTTAATCGATTAAAACGTTGTGTAAAAATTTTCTAAGTTGTTTTAATCGATTGAAACGTGTTTTAATCGATTGAAAAAGCTCTGATCGGTCATAACTCAATTCTGATCGATCATATCTAATTCTGATCGGTCATAATTGCATTCTGATCGATCATCCTGAACACAAGTGGATTTAATCGATTAAAACCAAGTTGTATCGATTAAAATACTGCTAAAACACTTCTCTTAACATTTTAAGTGATTTTAATCGGTTATTTCGAAATTATATCAGTTAAAAACTTGTTTAAGAAAGCTTTTGTTAAAATACTTTGTTTTTAACTGCTTAAACGTTTTTAGAGGCATTTTGCAAAATCTTTTAAGTGAAGAAACCTCATGCAGTAGAAAAGATAAAAATGATTATACCTAAGCATAGCTGCAGACACACTAATCCCTCTATTCTTTTATCTAAGTGACTGTTGACCGCTACAAAGTTGACTTTGACTTTATCTTTGACTTCATCAAATCAATAAGATCTTTGCCAGAGTATTTCAATAAGATCTTCAACACTTTCATATTTTAAACCCCATAATCTCGATTTCACTAGATATGCGTGATTTCGACACACCACAGGACATCCCTGCGACTTTGGAGTCCCAGCAACAATCATATGATCCAGACTTCGGCGGGTTATACCGACGTATGGATGATGAGCGCTATAGACCCCAAATCTTGCCCGACCTCATAATAAAGACCAAAAGACCTCCTTTTCGAAGATGGATGAAGCCTAAGAAGCCATTAGGAGAGACTATTAGGCCCCATACTAGGATAGGAGGGATTTTTGGCTCAAAAATAAGGATTTTAGCCTCTTAAGGTCGAGACCGCCGTCTCGCCTTGCGTGGATTGCGAGACCGCCGTCTCGTTTGGCGAGACCGCCGTCTCGCCATTCCTGCAAGGCGAGACCGCCGTCTCGACCTTGTCAGACGAGACAGCTCGTCTCGACCTTGTCAGACGAGACAACCCGTCTCAACCTGACAGGCGCGAATCCCTATAAATAGGGCCCCCATTCCCCTCATTTCCAACAGTTCTTCCTCCTTCTCTCTAGAAATCTCTTAAAATTCTCTCTCTTGAACCCCTCCGAAGCATTTCCAGAGTTTCTGAGTGTTTCTAAGAGTGTTTTTTAGCGTTTCGAGAGGTTTCCGACGCTGTGTAGAGTGAAGGGCTACCACAAAACACCCTATTTTCAAGAAGAATTAATAGAAAGCTTGCTCCGAAGGTTTCTACTTTCTCCCTTTACCTTTTACCGCTTAATTTAAATTATGCAATAGATACTAGGGCCATGTAGTCATAACTTTAAATTCCGCAAAATAAAGGGTAAAAGTGTATTTTCACCGGTTTTATTATTTTTAAGTAGCTGGTGTAGACCCCTAATTTTTCCCAGCCTCTCAAAATAAAGGCTAGGGAAACTTCACATGAAAATAAAGTTCACCCGGCTTCATATCAAAAACCGAGAAAGACCTCCCGCAACAAGACGGGGTTCACCCATCCACACAATAAAGACTAAGGAGACTTCCTACACGAAGATAAAGCTCGCCCGGAATCTTAATAAAGGCCAAGAAGACTACCTATATGAAGATAAAGCTTCAACAGACATATATCAACATCAATCTACATCTGAAAAAGGAAAGGAAAGCTTCCCGGGGGTCCCAGAACGCAAAAACAGGCCAAGACAGGTTGGGACAGCCGTCCCAAACATCAAAAGACAAGTGAGACGCACGTCTCACCTTTGGGACGCACGTCCTAAACCCCAAAATTCAAGTGGGACGGCCGTCCCAACCCAAACTGGCCGTCCCACTCTCCCCCTAGCTTGGCCCAATGCAAAACGCGCAGTTGGGACGACCGTCCCAACCCAGACGGCCGTCCCAGGTTTCCAGGCAGCGAAATCTATAAATAGGAGCCTCATTTGTCATTCACCACACCCCAGACAACTCCAAGACTTGTCTTCTTCTCTCCCTCCTTCGAATGATCTCTCGGATTGCCTTTAATAGGTAACAATCAGTTAAGGAATTTGTATTCCGACATTCGATTCTTCTAGAAAATTTTAGTCGAGTCAAGTTTATTCGAGAGGAGAGTCGTTGTAGAGTGAAGGATTGCCGCAAAGCATCCTCTGTGTAAAAGACTTATAATATAAAGGTTGCTTCGGAGGTTCTTCTCAATTCTCTTCCCTTTTACTGCTTTATTTACTGCTTTCTGTATGCAATGTAGATAAACCATGTAGATAGACATATTTAAATATTGTACGAATAAAATAGGGTAATAGAGTAATTTCTTGTAATCTTTACTTAAATGAATTAATCCGTCATAGGGAACCCGAAAGGGGCGTTGTGGGGTGCTAATACCTTCCCCACACGTAACTAACTCCCTTACCCAACTCTGCTTATAATGGCCAAGTTTGGTTTTTATTAAAATCAATGCCTTTTTCTCCTTTTCCAATGTTTATGGTTAAAACATTGGTGGCGACTCCAAAAGAACCCTTTTCGAAAACCTTGCTTCTATTAGAGGATAGTTCAGCGTTGAGCGCCTTGGAAGCAATGAACATATTTTTAACAAAAAACGCGAGTCTCAACAATCTTTTCGCGACCGCTCGCATTAACGTTCGAGATGTCCCAGGACGTCGGAACGGACGGCGGCGACAGGTGGCCTATCATAGGGAACCCGAAAGGGGCGTCGTAAAGGAACTAACACTTCCTTTACGCGTAACTAACTCCCTTACCCAACTCTGGTTCTAATGACCAAAGTTGGTTTTTTGAAAACCAACGCCTTTTTAACTCCTTTTCCGATGTTTCCAGTAAAAACATCGGTGCCGACTCCAGAGAACCCTTTAAAAAACTAGTTCTTGGTTTAGCCTGGTTATCGGACAATCCAAGAACGCTCTTTCGAAAACCTCGCCCCTAGGTTCAGCCCGGTTATCGGACAACCTAAAGGCGTTGTAACCACCAATAAAAATGCGAAAAACGGAAAGTCGAAACCATCGCGTCGCTCCGACCGCCCTCGTTTTGACGGCAGCGACAGATGGCGACTCCACTAGGGAAGCCTAGAGAGTTGATCCCATTTAGTGATGGGCTAGCCTAAAATAAATAAACTAAGAAAATAACGCTTTTACCCTACCTTGTATTATAACATGTTTTATTGCTTGGCTTTAATAACTGTTGTCTGTTTATATTTATGCAATTGTTTGAAATACAAACTGTACACAAACCCTTGCACACAACAGTTCCCTCTATACCCGGGGGCAAGTGAGAAATCCATAGGGAGTGGGTGGCAAGTACGGTTCGCTGTAGTGATGGCCTTGTGCCCACCAGTGTAATCGGAAACCACCACTCAAGGTGATAACCTTCCTCTTTTGGCACAAAGACTGACTATGGCCTTAGTGCTAAGCATGGTCGGAAGGATGGAGAGTGGGGACCCTATAATGGGGGTACCTTGGGGGCCTTAAACCTTGGTGAGAACAGTTAGAACCTACCTTTGCCAATGCACTTTTCTGCAGGAAAACCCTACCTCGTGATTAAAACGACTTATCGCCTGTTCGTGGATGTTCGAATTATGTGTGCATATGTTTGTTGCATTTGTCTGTTGCATAGCATAACCAAACAACAAAAAGATCACAAAAAATTTCTTCTTATAATAGACACCCCTATCTCGGACAATCTGCCTTTTAGCTAGCCTGGTTTCAGGTTCTTTGTAAGCTAAGTAGCCACGCAGTCCGACAGAAGAGATAAGGGACGTTAAACTATTCTTTCGCATAAAGCCACTTTTTATCTCGGATAGTCTGCCTTTTTGCTAGCCGGGTTTCAGGTTCTTTGTAAGCTAAGTAGCCACGCAGTCCGACAGAAGAGATAAAAGGCTATAAAATAAAAAATAAAGATAAAATAAAAAATAAAATAAAAATCCCTATTCTAAAACAATAAATGGGACCTGGTTCAAAAGTATTACCCCCATATAGGTAGTTTATTTTTCAAAAAATATATACATCATACAAAACATGATAAATAAAAATAAACACTCGCATTCATTCAATAAGCATCATTTTCATAAAACATGCATTTTGGTTTTAGAAAATGGAGGGGACTAGTAGACAATTAAAGAAGGTGGATATTCCCAGATACCATACTGAGAAATTGGAACGGCTAAGCGCGACAATGCCACCAGAGGTCCGCTCCGACTTCGAAAAATCCTATGGACGGATTCTTGACCTACTGAAGATCTGTGTCGACCAAGTTTTCGTCAGGGTATTAGTGCATTTTTGGAACTCCAGTCTGCGCTGCTTCGAATTTCCGCAATTTGATATGGTGCCCACCTTAGAGGAGTACGAAATCATGTTGAAATGGCCCAAATCAGCCGGGGTCCATATCCGCCACGGGGCATATACTCCTGCAGCACAAGTCGCTGCCATCATTCAACTGCCATTCCAGCAGACTACCCTGATAGGAAAAGGGAATTTCCAGGGTTGGAAGGTCTCAATGTTAGAAGACCACCTGTCCGATTTGGCTGAAAGGACAGAATGGGTCGCTTTCAACAAAACCCTGGCCCTAATAATATTTGGAACAATCTTGTTTCCCTTCCACCTCGACACAGTGGATCAAGCCGTCATGGACGCCTTCTTTGCCTGGGACGTGAACTCGAAGAGTCCCTTGCCTGCAATTCTTGCCGACACCTTGCTCTCGGTGGATTTCTGCCACCAGAAGCAGAAAAACACTTCGTTGCTACTCTTCACTACTATTTGTGTGGGGCATTACACATTTTTACGCCTCTAGTCACATGGGGATATTCCCCGATCCTTTGAGGAGCTTCTCCTAAATCCCTCTCCAATGACGCCTAACTTCAGAATGGAGGGACGAGTTGGGACAAAAGGACGCCAATAGTTTATCCTGGGTCTGCCCTTGGTTCCGACCTGGCCCAGTTCTCATCAGATGTGGAGATTATCCGAACGTACCCTTGATAGGACTTAGGGGTTGCATAGCCTACTCACCTAGAGTAGCTATGAGACAACTCATGAGAACCCAAACTACGATTTCTCGAGGGGAACTCGGAGGACTGTGTTTCTTTGGAGACCCATGCACAATCGCCAACTCACTAGCCGTGAGAAAATCATGGGAGAGACCAATCTATATGGGAGATAGAGAGCTAGGAAAAGCTCGAGTGACTGTCTCCGATGACTATGAGATGTGGAGAAAAAGAAGAGGGATGTCTCAACCATCCACCTCACTCATTACGAATGCCAATAGTGAAGAGTTGCAAGCCCAAGTCGATGCCTTGACCCAGAGGATAGAAGTCATGGGAGCCCAGATGAGGGCCCTTGAAGAGAGAGAGCAAGAATCTATCCTCACCATTGATGGTCTGCAAAGGCAATGGAAGAAAAAGGATCATGAAATAGAGCGCCTCAAGGACCAGTGTGCTAACTCTAATGAGCAAGCTATCCGAGCATCCAAAACTGCCAGAACCGGCTCGGATAGCCAACTTCAAGAAATCACGGCCAAGTCAGCACGCCTTGAGGCCGAATCAGCAGAACAAGCTCAGATGATCAAGGAGTTGCTGCAAGAACTTACCAAGACTCGGTCAGAGATACGCCAAGAATGGGAGGCCAATCAGAGACTCAACAAAAGTCTCGCTGAGCTACGCTGCAAAGAAAGAGACGGGCTAGCTCAGTATGACCAAGTACTTCAAGAAAAAGACCGAGCCCTTGCAAAACTTGATGACCTACAAGCCTTGGTCATCCATCAAGAGGCGAAGATCAAAGAGGCTCAAAAGTACAGTGAAGATATGAGCCAGGAAGTCCAGAAGCAAAGCGAAGCACTAGCCCGTCACGTCCGAGAAGCCGAAAGGGAATTACATAGAGATCAAGACCCGCTTGTGGGTTTCTTTAGGCTTTTCCGTTTTTGCCAAAAGTTGCTTCGTGGAATGGAGTAGGGGAATGTACACCTTCTAACGGATAAATGAAAATTTTCTTTTATTCAACAATTGTCTACTTGCATGCATAATCATTCATCTGCATATTTAATTTTCCCTCCTTAACGCTTAATAAAGAAGATAATAAAAAGGAAGGATTAACTGACACGTCTTCCAAATCAGAAGAATGGAGAGAAAGCCACTCCTAATCAAGCTCTCTCCAACGGTCGACTCATCACAAGAGGAAAATAAGCCTCGACCGTTGGTCCTCAAAAATAAGGAAGAGGGGGCAAGGACACCAGTGTGACTTTTTAGGCCACGTCCTTTCCCCTACGAATCAAATAAAGTTGTACCGTGGAGATACGGGGAATCTTCACCAATAAAAGAGGATATCACGAATATAGCCGGCATTGGGGGCATGACTAGAAGTGGAAGAATGTACTCCCCCAAGGACTCGCAAGAAGATGTCCCCAAAAATAAAGGAAAAAATAAAAGGGTCGAGCAGAAAAAGGAAAAGGGAAGTCTCCCCTCCGCACACTCAAGCGAATTTTCCGAAGTGGAGGGGTGCAAGCGTCAAGAGCTACCCTAGTCATTAGGAAATCTTTTTCTTCATTTAAGGGATGTAAACCCCATGATCGTTAGAGATTATCCCCCGGGGCTAGCCCGACCCCCAGGCATTTTAGGGCACATATTCCCTTATTAATTAATAAAGAATACTTCTTACAATCTGCTTCTTTTCTCGCTATTCTCTGACTAGACCTCACAATAACCTTGTCTAAGTAAACGAAAAAAGAAAAAGAAGAATAAAAAAGGCGCGTCTAAATTAACCAAAATTCACCATTGCCATTACAGTCAAGCTAGTTGATTAGAAGCACCAAATAAGACTTCACCTCACCATAAAGAAAGTCATGCTTCGCCAATATTGTGAACAAAAAATAAATACAAAAAAGAAAAAGCCCATCAGAGCCAAAGGACAAAAAGAAGAAGGGCAAAATACCTGGTAGGAAACCCACTAGGGGGGCTACGCAAAAGATAGGGTCAACCCGGTAGGAAACCCGAACAAAAATAAAGCGTAGCCTAGGCAAAAGTTAGGGTTACAAAATAAGGTCCGCTAGGATTCCTCAAAAATCCAAAAGGAGAGAACCTAGGCAAAAGTTAGGGCCAAAGCACAATATCCTAGTTCGAAAACCCGAAGGGCGATCTAGGGATATCAACTAGCCATAGAAAAGCAATGGAAATAAAACTAAGGCGCAAGTACCAAAAGAAGGGAAAAACGTTTGCTTAGACGAAAAGCTTAAACACCCAAGACTAACCCTAGCTAACCATTCTTACAAAAACTTTTTCAAAAATAAAACAAACCTTCTAAAACACAAGCCATTGAATTTATCTCCTTACTTCTCTTCTCTTGACCCTCACAACAATATTCTAATAATTATTTTGGGAATATGGAGGCATATAGTCAACAAAAGGATTGAAATCCCTAGAGTAGAGAAAGAGGGACACTACATGGCAAAGAGTGCTCTACAAAAGAAAAAAGAAGAAAAAGAGAAAAAACATGTTATCCTTCGGTCACGAAGAGTCTGGCATGGTACAACCAAGTACAAGAACGCAGATCAGAGGGCTTTAGACGCTACAAGACACGTCAGTGAAATCCTTCTGAAAAATTAACTAAAATAGGCATTATAGGGCATCAAACATGAAAACATTGCATGCATAAAAAATGTTTTTGAACCAGGTCCTATTTCCTTTGTTAAAAAAAAAAAACCCGAAATTCGAGACGGCCGTCCGGAATTTCCAGACCGCCATCTCGGTCTCCAACAAATCGGGACCGCCGTCTCGGCCAACGAGACCGCCATCTCGACTCGGCAGAAAACGAGACCGCCGTCCTGAAAGAATTAATGGTTGAGTTCAAGAGGGGGGGTGAATTGAACTTTTGAAAACTTTTTTGCAAAACTTACTTTCTTTTGGAAGAATGAATTATCTTTATTTAATTCTTGTGTAGGTAGGTTGATTTTAATCACAGCAAGTATATAGACAGGAAATAAAGGAGATGAAAGAAGAAATTCAACACAACAACTTATACTGGTTCACTCTTCACCAGAGCTACGTCCAGTTCTTGACAAATCTGCCAAGTTCCACTAATACCAAGTGAAAATTACAACCAGTAGATACTCACCAATCTACCCCAAGAACTATCTTGCAAACCCACAAGATTGACTCTTGAAAACCTCCCAGTAACCAAATCCAGTTACTGTAACACGTGCAGATCCAAAATCCAATCTGCACAACCACACTTTACACAAGAGTATGAAAAGAAAAAACCTGGACTGAAGCTTTATCAATACAATTGTCCAGAAGCAAATCTAACTCAGCACTTTCTCTCTTTGATTAACAACAATCTTGATCAAAGCACCTTATGATATGAAAAGTTCTTGAATGCACAGAGAAAGTCACGGATGTGATAGCTCAAAGATTTCTTTCAAATGATTTCTCAAATTGTATATTTCAAAAGATAAATCAAATATGTATTTATAGAGTAAAAGAGAGAACCAGACCGTTTGAACTGATAAAAACTGATCCAGAGACGTAAATGATCGATCAGAACAACATTATGACCGATTAGAACAAGTTATGATCGATCAGAATTAAATTATGATCGATCAGAACGTATTTCAATCGATTAAAATGACGATTCAACCGATTGATTTCATTTAAAACTTCATTCGATCGATTGATTCATGTTTTTAATGGATTGAAATAGCTTAATGAAAAATGACGACTCTCGTTTCAATCGATTAAAAAACCTTTCAACAAATTGAAATCCTGTAGACTCTTAGTCAGAAAAATAGTCTCTTTTGTTTTAACAGATTAAAAAATATTTCACCAGATTGAAGTTTTGAAAAACACTTAGATCGAAAAAGATGGTCTCTCTGTTCCAACAGATTAAAAAATATTTTAACAAATTGAAAATGCGAAACCTGTAATACATGAAAAATTATTAAAACATTTTAACCTGTTGATTCTGTGATTCAACCAATTGAAATTTCAAATCTATAAGAATATTCCTTATGTTAAATGTTTTTAACAGATTGAAATTTCTTTTCAACAGATTGAAAAAACTTAGTTTGTTCTTTTAATGTTTAAATGTTAGTTTTTCATGCAGAAAAATGATTTCAATGAGATGCATCATTTTAAGGCGCTTATCACAAGATTGAAGCACTTGGTGGATTTGATGAAGACTTAGATATAATTTGATGAAGACATAAATTTAGTTTAGGTTGTGGGTGTGTAGATGATTAGGTTTTTAGCTTGAGCACTTAATCCCTTGATAGGCCATTATATGTTGTGATGAAGCGCCTTAATCTTTCGCATAGCATTGAAAATCATTTTCCGCATTAAAAGAACAAACTAAGTTTTTCAATCTGTTGAAAAAGATTTTCAATCGGTTAAAATCACTTAACGAGTAAGTGGTTCTATATAATCGTATTTTCAATTGATTGATTCGCAGAATCAACAAGTTAAAATAACTTAGTAAATTTCTCAATATGAAGGTTTCGGAAAAACAATCAATTGAAATACTTTTTAATCTGTTGAAAAAGAAAGATATTTTTCAATCTAAGAGTTTTCGGAAAAACAATCAGTTGAAACGTTTTTCAATCTGTTAAAATAAAGATATTTTTTAAGTCTAAATGTTTTTAGAAAATCAATCTGTTGAAATATTTTTCAATCTGTTGAAACAGAGAGACTATTTTTTAACTAAGTATTCGCAGGAATTTAATCTGTTGAAATGATTTTCAATCGATTGAAACGAGTGTCTGTCATTTTTCATTAAGTTGTTTTAATCCATTAAAACTCGAATCAATCAATTAAATGGAACTTTAAACGAAATCAATCGATTGAATCGATGTCTTAATCGATTAAAAGGAACTTTAAATGAAATCAATCGATTGAATCGATCTTTTAATCGATTGAAATAATACTCTAATCGATCATAGTTTTGTTCTAATCGATCATAACTCATTCTGATCGATCATAGTTTTATTCTGATCGATCATAACTCAGTCTAATCGATCATTCTTCTGTTTTAATCGATCAGATTCTCTTCTAAACCTGTTTTACTGCTAACCAACTTATCTTTTGACTCTCTAAAACAGTTTTTAACAGATGAAACGTTCTGTTTTTCTGATTTACTCTATATATACAGATTTGATCCATCTTTTGAATATACAATACAACACACTACTTGAGAAAACTTGAGAAATCAATCTGTGAATCGTTCATGTACGTTTTTCTCTCTGCATTCAATATTTTGTCATATCATAAGGTGCTTTGATCAACATTGTGGTCATTCACAGCGAGAGAGTGCTTTAGAATTGGTGCTGGGCAATTAGAATTCAAAGTCCAGGTTTCTTCTTTCCTTATTCTTTTGTATCGTGTGAATTGTGTAGATTGGATTGTAATCTACACTTGGTACAGTAACTGGATTTGGTTACTGGGTGTTTTTCAAGATTCTATCTTATAGGTTGAAGAGATAGTTCTTGGTGTAGATTGGTGAGGATCTACGGGTTGTAATTGTCACTTGGTATTAGTGAAAAACTTGACAGGTTTTGTCAAGAACTGGACGTAGCTCTGGATTAGAGTGAACCAAGTATAAATTTGTGTGTTGATTTCTTTCTATCATCTCTTTTAAATTCTGAATATAAGCTTGCTTGTGTTTTAAATCAAATCATCTTTTCAAGAATTGAATAAAGATAACTCATTCTTCCAAAAGAAAGTAAAGTTTTGCGAAAAAGTTTTTTAAGTTCAATTCACCCCCTCTTGAACTCAACCATTAATTCTTTCAATTGGTATCGAGCTGGTTCTTGTAAGTTACTCAAGTAATCGGTCCAATGGCTGAGGGAAAGATGAATTTTTCGAAGGAGCCTCCATAAACAGGCCTCCACTTTTTCTTTGGTGTGAATTATTCTTTACGGAAGGTTAGAATGAAAATCTTTATTGAATCCCTTGATAGAGGCATTTGGGAAACAATTGTTAATGGTCCTTTTAAACCAACTCATATAGTAGATGGTAAAGCTGTTGAGAAAAGTTGGAGTGAGTTGATCGATGCGAGAAAATAGGAGAGTGCAATATGATTATACTTGCAAAGAATATTATTACCTCTGCCTTAAATCTTGATGAGTTTTTCGGGGTGTCTCGGTGTGCTTACGCCAAAGAGATGTGGGAAATTCTAGAGGTCACACATGAAGGAACATCTGATGTGAAAAGGGCAAGAAAGCATGAGTTAATCGGGGACTATGAGTTGTTTAAAATGCAGCAAGGGGAGACAATTGCGGATGTGCGAGAAAAGATTCACGCACATAGTTAATCATTTGATCGGGCTAGGGAAGACCTTTGTCAAGGAGGAGTTGAATATCAAAATACTGAAGTGTTTGGACAGAACTTGGCAACCAAAGGTGACGAGCAATATCCGAATCAAGAGATTTGACTGAAATGACTACTTGCCTCACTTTTTGGTAAGTTAAGGGAACACGAGTTGGAAATCAATCGGTTCAAAGAACAAGAGAATGCGAGAAAAGAAAAGTAGAAATATTGTTCTCAAGACGATTGAAGAAAACAGTGATTCTGAAGAAGATGAGTCCGAGAACTCGACTTTATTGGTTAAGAAATTCGGGAAATTTCGAGAAGAAAGAACAAGACTGGCCAAGTAAAAAGGTACAATGATAGAAAGAGCTGAATCTGTTCAAAATAATATTACTTGTTATTCTTGTGGTAAACAGGGTCACATAAGGAGCGACTGTCCGAGAAAAGACCAAGAATCGAACAAGAAAGATTCAAGATACAAAGGGAAAAAGGCCTACATAGCTTGGCAAGACAATGAATCTTCTTCCGAGTTACGAATCCGAAGGTGAAGAGGTAAACTTGTGTTTGATGGTCGGCTGTGAATCCTCTTCATCACATGTAAGTTCAACTTCTACGAGAAAATGAAATGAATTACGAGCACATTCTTGAATGCTTTCAATGAAATGCATAGTGAAGCCAGAAATTTATCTCATACAAATAATCGGTTAAAAGGATTAAATAAGCTGGTTAGAAAATAGAGTTAAAACTCCGGAAAAAGAACTGCTAGAAAGCAAAACAGATTTAGAACATCTAGATATTATCTATTCATCTGCAGATAATGTTGCTTGTTAATAAGAATTGTGAAAAGTGTACTTGTTTTACAAAATAAGGTTGATTACTTAACTAAAACCTTAACAAAATTTACTCAAGGTAAAGAGAATTTAGATGCACTCGCTTGGATCTCAAAACTGTGTGTTTGAACGTTCGGAATCGGGTACAAACCTAGGAATGGGGTAAAAACTAAGAAATATTTGAACTTCTTTTCATATAGAAAAACAACGAGCATCCCCTTTCTCATCCTGTCATTACTGCATGAAGAAAGGACATACTATAAAATTCTGTCATGCTAGAAAATATTTTGTGCCGCAAGGTAGGAAGAAATGGGTTCCAAAAATTAATTCATTTCAAATAACCTAATTGGACCCAGTAATCATAAAGGGTACCAGAAAAATTCTTAACTTGTTTTGCGGGAACAAAGTCCGGGAATCCCTTGAAGTTCGAGCTACGAATCGGGTTCGTTTGTCTAAACCGATTGTTTTAATTGATATAAACCGAGTATTAATCGATTAAAATAACTTACGGAAGATATTAGTAAATCTGTCCAGTACAGTTTTAATCGATTGAAATGCGAATCAATCGATTAAAATGTTCTCATGATTTGAGTTTTAGTCTGTTTTAATCGATTAGAATGAATTTATATCAACTAAAATCACTAAGGTATCAAATTTAATCGACTCATTTTCGTTTTAATCGATTTAAATTCTGGTATCATCTTCTAGATCTCTTCCAATACGAAACAATCGATTCTTTCAAGTATTATTCGATCATTTAATCGAGTACATGTTGTGTTTAATGAGTCTCCTCGAGTTGTGCAAAATAGATCAACGAGTGCTGGCGATGAAGAAGATTTAACTGATAATTCTTATCGGTTGAAATGTCCCGATAGCACAGATCGAGCATATTGTTGAAGAGGGTGATCCATCTGTGGACCCTACAAAAGCTGATCCATCTACAATTATTGTAGAACGAGGAAGAAGATGTTCGGAAGAGCTTCCTAAAGAGTGGATTGTCCCAAGAAATCTCTCTCTAGACAATGTCATCGGGCAAATTAATAAGGGAGTATCTACTAGACATTCTCTTAATCAATTCACGTAATCATATGGCATTCATTTCACAAATAGAGCCTAAGACAGTTAAAGAAGCATTAAATGATGAATACTTGGGTTAGTGCCATGCATGATGAGCTTAATCAATTTGAAAGAAATAAAGTGTGGGAATTAGTTCCTAAAATCAAAGATATCAATATAATTGGTACTAAGTGGGTATTCAAAAACAAGCTAGATGAACACGGCATTATTACTAGAAATAAAGCTAGGTTGGTAGCCAAAGGGTATAACCAACAAGAGGGTATTGATTTTGATGAAACCTTTGCACCTGTAGCTAGACTTGAAGGCTATTAGATTGTTATTAGCTTATGCCTGTTTAAGTGGTTTCAGATTACTACGAGATGGATGTAAAGAGTGCCTTTCTGAATGGACTCATCAATGAAGAAGTATATGTTTCTCAACCTCCTGGGTTTGAAGATCACAAGCATCCTGACCATGTCTACAAATTGAAAAAGGCTCTTTATGGCTTGAAGCAAGCACCTAGACAATGGTATGAGAGGTTAAGTAATTTTCTAATTGATCAAGGGTACAAGCGAGGTGAGGTTGATAAAACTCTGTTCATTAAGAAATCTGGAACTGATATTATTCTAGTGCGGGTGTATGTAGATGATATCATTTTCGGTTCCACCAATAATGCCATGTGTAATAAGTTTGTAAAAGAAATGCAAAGTGAATTTGAAATGTCTATGATGGGAGAATTGAATTTCTTCCTTGGTCTACAGAGTTAAACAATTAACAAATGGCATTTTTCTTAGTCAATCTAAATACTGCAATGAAGCTGTTAAAGAAATTTGATATGCACAATTGCAAGGAATCCTCTACACCAATGTCTACTAGCTGCTTGTTTAGATTTAGATGAAAAAGGGAAATCTGTTGATCAAACTAAATATAGAGGTTTGATTGGTTCTCTGCTTTATCTAGCTGCTAGTAGGCCGACATTATGTTTAGTGTATGTCCGTGTGCAAGATTTCGGGCAAATTCAAAGGAATCACATCTTATTGCTTGCCAAAAGGATTCTGAAGTACCTTAAGGGAACAGATCAATGTTGGACTATGGTATCCCGAAGGTGCGTCCCTTAAGCTTGTTGGATTTTCGATTCGACTTTGCGGGATGTAGATTGGACGAGAAAAAGTACCTACGGTACTTGTCATCTACTAGGGAGCGAGTCTTATATCGTGGCACGACAAAAAGCAAGCGTGACTAACAGATTATGGAGTGACTCTAAACAAGGTACCTACGGTTTGTGACAATACTAGTGCGATAAACTTAACTAAGAATCCTATTCAACACTCTAGAACTAAGCATATTGAAATTAGACATCACTTTATTAGAGAACACGTATCTAGGGGTGACTGTGAGATATTATTTGTTGAATCCGAAAAACAGTTAGTTGATTTATTCACTAAACCACTTCCTAGAGATAGACTTAATATGCTTAGGATCTGAATTAGGAATTCTAGATATATCTAGTATTGTATAAGCTGATTCTTTATAGTAATTGTATGTCTTTTAAACGAGTGATAACAAGTTCAATCGATTAATAATTGCATGAATAACTTGATATTATTTGTTTTAATCGATTGAAACTGCGAAATAATCTGTTGATTTCCTGGTTCTTACTCTCGGTATTGATATGTTATTAGTTCAATCGATTAGATACGCTTTTAATCGATTTATTTCACTAACCACTGTAGCTCTGCAAATTTTCTTCTATAAATCAATCGATTAAATCTTCGATTCAATCGATTGAATTCACTAATGGTACTTTGCTTAAATTTCCTTTGCAAAAACAATCGATTTATTCATCGATTCAATTGGTTTATTTCACTTATGAATTTCTGCGAAGTGCGAAATCAATTGGTTACGGGAAAAATCAATTGATTAATTGAAATTAAATGAATTGGCTCTGCACACAAGTAATTTCGCAGATTAGGTTGAACTCATTTACAATGAGATAAAATCTCAACCACTTCCTTTAATACTTGATTGACTCGATTAGATACATACTGCGAAGGTAATTAAGTGTTTACGTATCAAACTCTTCTCTCTCCACCTTTATCATCACTGTGCAAGATCACAAAAAGACTAAAGACAAAATCCCGAAGTCGAACGATTTACGTATTCCTATTTCCTTAACTTGAACTCTTTCTTTCTATGTTCCTCTCTGTTTTGCTCATCAAGCATGTTCAAACGATCGAAGTCCGGAAGAAAGAAATCAAGCGAGGGCGAGTCGTCTTACGTTCGGCAGGAACAAAATGTTGAAGGAAGGATTGAGACTTGGTTCAACGGGGACCAAGAGCAAATGAATCTGTTTATCCATGAGTTGAGCGAGAAAACAAGTCAACATACCAAAGTCTGTTAAAGTTTTCCTGGTTTGATGCTTGAAGGATTTAGAGGCATCGGAATCTCTGCTGCAACATCAAAAGCTTCGAAGTTTACGGAGTTGGACGGTAGGATTTATCCCGACTTGATCAAAGTTTTCTTCACAAATTTGTCCTTTGAAGGTTCCACCTTGAAAACCCAAGTTAAAGGTGTGGACATTGAGATTACTCCTAACATCCGGAAGGAGGTTCTCTGGTTTAAAGGATTTAGGAGTGAAAGTCACCAAAGGGTGTACTTCGATGTGGAGGAATTTAATAAGGTTCAATATTTTCGGTCATGCATGAAGAATAGGCATGACTCGTCAGCTCGTTCAATACTGGGAAACTAAAATTGGAAGAAAGGTTGTTTGCCGCATTGTGTCTTGGCGGCTCACTCAGGGGGAGCAATCATGTGGTGCTAAATGAGGGAGATTTAGTACTAATGTATTGCATTCACCACAGGATTCGGGTGAAGCTGGGTTTTTGTCATCAAAGACAACATGATCAAGGCAAAAAGACTCGGTGATTTCAGGTACCCCTATGCTATACTCGATTTCCAAATTTTTAACATATTTTGGTGTTGATCTTGAAGGAGAACTTGTCGAGACGGTTCGTTCAACAAACGAAATAAATAACTCTATGCTTCACAAAATGGGATTTATGAAAGTTGATGGTGAGTGGGTCTCCAAGGAGGATGCTTGGAAGAGATGAAGAAAGTGATGAAGATGGACAAGAGGAAGAAAATATCAAACAACGATATTCCTGGCACTTCGGAGCTCATCCATCCGATCCTATGGAAGAAGTAATCCCGCTGGAGATGATTCCATATAATTCACCCCCGACCGTGGCACACCTCTCGTCACAGTTTGAAAGAACAATGTCTGCAGACAAATGAATCAACTTCAAGCTGATCAAAGGAGGCATATGAATATGACTACAGCTATAAGGGCTCGACAGACACTATTTGGATGAGAATTTTATTGCAAGGTTCCAGCACATCGATAATCAACTTGAAGACATTTACAACGGAATTGTGGAAATACAATTCAACCCAGGTCCCGGAGATGATTGAAGTTTACTTGATCAATGTCTCGCTGATAATTCGTTTTTTTTCTTTTCTTAGTTGGTTTTATATTCTCGCTTTTTATTTGGGGGTTCCCAAGTGGCCCCATTGGACTGTATCCATGACAATCTATTTGATGCAGTCAAATAGGGGGAGAATTATTTTGATTAAAGCTGCCACTACACACACACCACATCACAAAATATATGTCTACGGTATGCATGTCTACGAGTCCGATTTTATGCGAGGTGCAGTGGTTATTTGTCTCCATCAAATAGGGGAGATTGAAGCACTTGGTGGATTTGATGAAGACTTAGATATAATTTGATGAAGACATAAATTTAGTTTAGGTTGTGGGTGTGTAGATGATTAGGTTTTTAGCTTGAGCACTTAATCCCTTGATAGGCCATTATATGTTGTGATGAAGCGCCTTAATCTTTCGCATAGCATTGAAAATCATTTTCTGCATTAAAAGAACAAACTAAGTTTTTCAATCTGTTGAAAAAGATTTTCAATCGGTTAAAATCACTTAACGAGTAAGTGGTTCTATATAATCGTATTTTCAATTGATTGATTCGCGGAATCAACAAGTTAAAATAACTTAGTAAATTTCTCAATATGAAGGTTTCGGAAAAACAATCAATTGAAATACTTTTTAATCTGTTGAAAAAGAAAGATATTTTTCAATCTAAGAGTTTTCGGAAAAACAATCGGTTGAAACGTTTTTCAATCTGTTAAAATAAAGATATTTTTTAAGTCTAAATGTTTTTAGAAAATCAATCTGTTGAAATATTTTTCAATCTGTTGAAACAGAGAGACTATTTTTTAACTAAGTATTCGCAGGAATTTAATCTGTTGAAATGATTTTCAATCGATTGAAACGAGTCGTTGTCATTTTTCATTAAGTTGTTTTAATCCATTAAAACTCGAATCAATCGATTAAATGAAACTTTAAACGAAATCAATCGATTGAATCGATGTCTTAATCGATTAAAAGGAACTTTAAATGAAATCAATCGATTGAATCGATCTTTTAATCGATTGAAATAATACTCTAATCGATCATAGTTTTGTTCTAATCGATCATAACTCATTACGATCGATCATAGTTTTATTCTGATCGATCATAACTCAGTCTAATCGATCATTCTTCTGTTTTAATCGATCAGATTCTCTTCTAAACCTATTTCTATCGCTAACCAACTTATCTTTTGACTCTCTAAAACAGTTTTTAACGGATGAAACGTTCGTTTTTCTGATTTACTCTATATATACAGATTTGATCCATCTTTTGAATATACAATACAACACACTACTTGAGAAAACTTGAGAAATCAATCTGTGAATCGTTCATCTACGTTTTCTCTCTGCATTCAAGATTTTGTCATATCATAAGGTGCTTTGATCAACATTGTGGTCATTCACAGCGAGAGAGTGCTTTAGAATTGGTGCTGGGCAATTAGAATTCAAAGTCCAGGTTTCTTCTTTCCTTATTCTTTTGTATCGTGTGAATTGTGTAGATTGGATTGTAATCTACACTTGGTACAGTAACTGGATTTGGTTACTGGGTGTTTTTCAAGATTCTATCTTATAGGTTGAAGAGATAGTTCTTGGTGTAGATTGGTGAGGATCTACGGGTTGTAATTGTCACTTGGTATTAGTGAAAAACTTGACAGGTTTTGTCAAGAACTGGACGTAGCTCTGGATTAGAGTGAACCAGTATAAATTTGTGTGTTGATTTCTTTCTATCATCTCTTTTAAATTCTGAATATAAGCTTGTTGTGTTTTAAATCAAATCATCTTTTCAAGAATTGAATAAAGATAACTCATTCTTCCAAAAGAAAGTAAAGTTTTGCGAAAAAGTTTTTTAAGTTCAATTCACCCCCCCTCTTGAACTCAACCATTAATTCTTTCAAAGATTTATTGGCCTATCAAGAGATTAAGTTCCTATACTTCTAACTTATCCCTCTACACACCCACAAACTAAACTATACCAACACAAATATGTCTTCATCAAGTCTTCATCAAATCCACCAAGTGCTTCACGTCCCACTTGGCGAGACGGTCGTCTCGTTTTAGACCAAAATCGAGACCGCCGTCTCGAGGTTCCAAACGGTCGTCTCGACCTGCACAAATTCGAGACCGCCGTCTCGACTTCCCAGACAGCGATCCCGAATCCGGTTTTTTTCCTATATATAGGGGGGGCATCCTAAAGGTTCCTCACAATTCCTCTGCGCTCCAACTCTCAGATCTCTCACTTCCAAACACTTTCTGGCCAAAATGTATGGTAGAAGTCAGTCAAGGAAGAGAAGAGGCACTGCCGGCGCTAGCAGTTCCTCGGCACCAGCCGCCCAAGATCCTTCTCAGCTCTCGCCACAACACCTAGCTCGTCTCGAGCACATCCGGGGTTATATGTGGCACCCCATGCTCAGGCTTGACTTCGGCATCCTCGCCGAGTTTGGGTGGGAGGACGATGTCCGGGCCCACATAGATAGCATTGGGTGGGGCTTCCTGCTGCAGCCTCCACCTACCCACGTGTACCCTCAAGCGGTACTGGAGTTTCTAGCCTCCATCTCCTACGCTGAGGCTCCCTCCATGGTCCCGGGCCTGCCACCAACCAAGATGGTAAACTACTTCATGGGTGGGACGTACCGGACTACCACCCTCGACGAATTCAATGTGAGCATTGGGTTCGTCCGGCCCGAGGATGTGCTAACTCAGGAGTACTGGGAGGCCATCTGCAGCCGCCCCACTAACCTCACCGCCGCCGAAATGTGGGAGGAGCTCACCAGGTCGCCCACGCTGCCCACGCTGATGAAGGGGTCGGCACTCCCCCCAGCCCTCCGCATTTGCCACAAGCTGCTGGCTGGGACTGTCCACGGGAGGAAGGAGAGCCAGGGTAAGGTAACCCTCCCAGACCTCTTCGTACTTTACTGCATGAGCCAGAGGCGACGCTGCAACCCTGGCTACTTCTTCCTAAGGGCCCTTAAGGACTTCAGGAGCAGACCAGTGGGAGTCATCCTCATGGCTCCTCTTATCACTCCCCTGGCAGAGAAATGGGGGTGTGCTAGCCGGGAAGAGCTGGCCTCCAGCCTACGATCCGAATCCATTAACGGGTTGATTCTGGTCAGCATGGGAATGCTGATACGCCGCGGGACCCAGTTGGTCCTTCATCCCTCGCTAGATTTCGCACTGGACCTCCAGGACATCGTGGCGATGCACGATCTCCCAACACCTCCCGACTTCCAGCAGCCACATCAGCACCAACAACCACCGCAATACACAGATGACTTTGCTGGCATAAACCGCAACATCTACGATCTGCGCCAGCAATTCGATCAAAATTCTGTGCGGCAGGAGCAACTTTCCCTAAGGCAGGAAGCCTTTGACACCTGGCTGGAGACGATGTACCAGCATCAGCAGGGAATGTGGCAAGACTGGACAACATTCCAGCAAGAATACCGCGATGAAGCTCGGGAGCAAGCAGAATTTCGGGAACATATGTACCAGCAATTCCCCTATCATGGATCATCTTCAGAAGATAGCCCTTAGGGATAGTACTTGAAAAAAATGGCTGTAATAAAATTTTCATTATGAATAAAATTTTTATTTCATGCATTCGTTGCCACCCTTTTTCAAAAGTCAGCGTAACAACAAAAAAGAAAGCTAAAGAGTAAAAAGACGTACGCTCAAGAAAAAAGCCAAAATCCTAAATCGCGAGAAAAAAGAGATAAAACCGCGAGAAAAAGGCAGGATTAAGACAAGCCATCACCTTGACCAACAGAATTCGACAACCAAGTCAAACAAACAAACAAAGCCCACCCGACCAACCAACAAGAGTCGGGTGATCATCATCAAAAGATCAAAAACAAAGAATCCCCAGCAACCAACAAAGCTGGATGGACACCAACAAAATCCCCAGCACAGACTGGATAACCAAATCAAGGACATAGAGAGCACATCTCAACATATGGCGCATGAGCTAGAGCAGTAAGGCGCCACCATAGCCAAAGGATCGGCTACCGCAAGAAGGAGCATCCGGAGGCATAAACCAGATGGGGGTGTGTACTCATCAGGCCTTACAAAAGGGGGCTTACCAGACGAGGGTTCATACTCGTCAAACACTAGATGGGGGTGTATACTCATCAGGCCTTACAAAAGGGGGCTTACCGGACGAGGGTTCATACTCGTCAAAACCAGATAGGGGTTCGTACTTATCAGCCGAAAGGATCAGCTATCACCTGAATAAGCATCCTGAAAGCACACTTTTTCCCGGAAGATCAACCGCCACAAAGACGGAAAATCTGAAGGACAACCGGGCAAGAGGGTCAACTCCTTTACCCTCCAGTCGATCTCCTTGGCACAGCAGGCCAGCAGTCGACTACTCGGGTAAAGGGGGGGCAGCTGTAGACCCCAAATCTTGCCTGACCTCATAATAAAGACCAGAAGACCTCCTTTTCGAAGATGGATGAAGCCTAAGAAGCCATTAGGAGAGACTATTAGGCCCCATACTAGGATAGGAGGGATTTTTGGCTCAAAAATAAGGATTTTCGCCTCTTAAGGTCGAGACCACCGTCTCGGATTCGAGACTGCCATCTCGCCTTGCGCGGATGGCGAGACCGCCGTCTCGCCATTCCTGGAAGGCGAGACCGCCGTCTCGACCTTATCAGACGAGACGGCCCGTCTCGACCTGACATGCGCGAATCCCTATAAATAGGACCCCCATTCCCCTCATTTCCAACAATTCTTCCTCCTTCTCTCTAGAAATCTCTTAAAATTCTCTCTCTAGAACCCCTCCGAAGCATTTCCGGAGTTTCTGAGTGTTTCTAAGAGTGTTTTTTAGCGTTTCGAGAGGTTTCCGACGCTGTGTAGAGTGAAGGGCTGCCGCAAAGCACCCTATTTTCAAGAAGAATTAATAGAAAGCTTGCTCCGAAGGTTTCTACTTTCTCCCTTTACCTTTTACCGCTTAATTTAAATTATGCAATAGATACTAGGGCCATGTAGTCATAACTTTAAATTCCGCAAAATAAAGGGTAAAAGCGTATTTTCACCGGTTTCATTATTTTTAAGTAGCTGGCCTATCATAGGGAACCCGAAAGGGGCGTCGTAAAGGAACAAACACTTCCTTTACGCGTAACTAACTCCCTTACCCAACTCTGGTTCTAATGACCAAAGTTGGTTTTTCGAAAACCAACGCCTTTTTCACTCCTTTTCCGATGTTTCCGGTAAAAACATCGGTGGCGACTCCAGAGAACCCTTTAAAAAACTAGTTCTTGGTTTAGCCCGGTTATCGGACAATCCAAGAACGTTCTTTCGAAAACCTCGCCCCTAGGTTCAGCCCGGTTATCGGACAACCTAAATGCGTTGTAACCACCAATAAAAACGCGAAAAACGGAAAGTCAGAACCATCGCGTCGCTCCGACCGCCCTCGTTTTGAAGGCGGCGACAAGCACGCCTACATGGAAGGGCAATTCCAATTCATGCGATAGCAGTTCAGTTAACTGACTATGAGGCAAGATAGGACGGACCGCCAAATAGAAAATTTGGTCTAGACTCAGGCAAGGTTCCAGCGCCGCATGCTCCGCCGCATCCCTTCGCCAGCACCATCCACCCATTCTAGCCCAGAAGCAGATGATTAGGAGGTCTTTAGATATTTTCTGGTAGTTTAAAAATGCTTGAATGTATCACCCGAAAAAAGAAAAAAGGGAAGTAATAAATAAAAGTTGTTATTTTTGTTTACATTTCAAAAAGCCCACGTGTACAAAAAAAATTATTATAATAAAAAGGCACACGTGATATATTAAAAAGCCAGATTTCAAATAACTCACGATAAAAATCAAAGTCGCGAAAGAGAAGGCGAAATCAAAACCATTTTAGCAGAATAAAGAGCTTTAAGGAAATTAGCTCTAACCTTCTACCCCAATAAACGAAGGTACACCGGAAAAAGGCCAACGGAAAGGCTCGATGATCCCCAAATGGATCCTTGCCTACTCCAAAGGCAAAACAAAAATTACTTCATGACTCAGCATCACCACATGAGTCGTCAAACATAGTCATTTGAAGCTCCAACCACCATCCTTTCATCCAAGAAAAAGGAAGCCATCAACATAGAAAATCCAACGGAAAGGCTTGATCATCCCAAAATGGATCTTGCCTACTCTAGAGTCAAAACAAAAATATTACCTCACGACTCAGCTTCATCACCACATGAGTCATCGAGCACATTCATCCAGAATCTCCGTCACATTCCCCAAAGGAGAATAAGGACTACACAAAGATCAACCAAAGAAGATATGAAGTCAAAATCTCCATATCCCCAGGGGTTCAACAAAAAGAAAGAAAAGAAAAATCTTTCATTCCCCAATAAAGGCACAAAAAAGGCCGAATAGAAATCTCCAAGTAGAGCATTCGAGAAAAATCTACAAAACGAGGAAAACAAGAAAAATCCCATCCTCTTGTTCAATAAAGAGCTTCACAAAGCTAGGAGCCAAGACTCCGTCATAAAAATCAAATCAAAGTTGGATCCCCAGGAAGCCGACAAACTCCTTGGTGAATTTCCAAAAAAAGATAAAAAGAAGAAAATCTCTTCATCCCGCTCAATAAAGAGCTTCACAAAAGTCAGGAGCTCAAGACTCCATCATCATAAAAAAATCAAATCAAAGTTGGATCCCCAGGAAGCCAACGAGCTCCTTGGGGGATCGCCAAAAAGAAAAGAAAAAAAGAAGAAATTTTTTTCATCCCCAACAGATAATAAAAAGCCTGCATACAAGGTGGAATAAGAGCATAGGCAAAGCCAGCTCAAAATAGCAGCATCCAACAAGGAATCAAAAACTCCATTCCACCCTAGGGGGCAAGTCAAAATAGATCTCCGGGAAAATGATCAAATCCCCGGTGGATCACCAAAAAGAAAAACTATCCCCAGTGGGCCTATCAGCAAAGGAAAAACTACAAATTTATATCCTCAAAGGAGTTAATTGCCTATAACGCCCAATATGGATATACCCAGTGGAATGCAAAGCCTTCACTACTAATGAAGCCTCTGCCTACTTAGAGGCAAGCAAAGAGCCAATATCCCCAAGAAACGGGAAATCAACCTATGCAAGAGGCAATGCAAGCCCAAAGCATAAGGTCTTGACCACTATGGAAGCATTCGCCTAATCAAGAGGCAAATCAACAGAAATCAACAAATCCTCAATGGATTCCTGCCTAAATTAAGAGGCAATCATCAATAAAACCCGGCAAAGACCGGATGTCTAAAAAGAAAAGCTCAAAACCACAAATCTCCAGTGGATTCCTACCTAAATAAAAGACAACCAACAAATAATCCCCGGTAAAACCGGATGGCTACACAAAAAGCCAAAAAAATCATCAGTAAAACTGGATGGCTAAACAAAAAGCCAAAAATAAGAAAATCCCCGGTAAAACCGGATGGCTAAAAAGAAAAGCCAAAAACAAAGAATCCCCGGCAAGACCGGATGGCTAAACAAGAAAAGCCAAAAACAAAAATCCCCGGCAAAGCCGGATGACTAAAACAGAAAATTCAAAAAGGAAAAATCAAATCACTCCCCATGGAATGGGCGCATGATCGAAGACCGTAAGCCGCCAACGCATCTCCAAAAACTGGATGAGGGTTTGTACTCATCAACCATAGGAATGCCAAAAAGAGAGCATCCCAAGAGCCTTATAGAATAAGGTTCATACCAGATGAGGGTAGGTACTCATCAGAATCTAGCAAAATGCAGATTCGTACCAGGTGGGGGTAGGTACCCACAAGAGCCATATAGAATAGGGTTTGTACCAGGTGGGGGTAGATACCCACAAGAGCCTTATAGAATAGGGTTTCTACCAGATGAGGGTAGGTACTCATCAGAATCTAGCCAAATGCACATTCATACCAGGTGGGGGTAGGTATCCACTAGAGCCTTATAAAATAATGTTTGTACCGGATGAGGGTAGGTACTCATCAGAATCTAGCAAAATGCAGATTCGTACCAGGTGGGGGTAGGTACCCACTAGAGCCTTATAAAATAAGGCTTGTATCGGATGAGGGTAGGTACTCATCAGAATCTAGCAAAATGCAGATTCGTATCAGGTGGGGTAGATACCCACCAGAGCCTTATAAAATAAGGTTTGTACTGGATGAGGGTAGGTACTCATCAGAATCTAGTAAAATGCAGATTCGTATCAGGTGGGGTAGATACCCACCAGAGCCTTATAAAATAAGGTTTGTACTGGATGAGGGTAGGTCCTCATCAGAATCTAGCAAAAGGGAAGATTCATACCAGGTGGGGGTAGGTACCCACCAGAGACTTATAAAATAAGGTTTGTACCGGATGAGGGTAGGTACTCATCAGAATCTAGCAAAATGTAGATTCGTATCAGGTGGAATAGATACTCACCAGAGCCTTACAAAACGGGTCGCAAAAACCTTACTTTTGATTAGAGGATAGTTCAGTTGTTGAGCACCTTAGAAGTAAGTACCCAAAAATAACCTTGCAGAACGGGGTTCATACCAGGTAGGGGTAGGTACACACAAGAGTTTAGCAAAATGCGGACTCGTACCAGGTGAGGGTAGGTACTCACCAGAACCTTGCAGAGCAAGGTTCGTACTAGGTGGGGGTAGGTACGCACGAGAGCCTTATGGAATATGGTTTGTACCAGATCGAAATCTAGTGAAGAGCAGATTCATACCTAGTGAGGGTAGGTACCCACAAGAGTCTAGTGAAATACAGACTCATACCTGGTGAGGGTAAGGACTCACCAGAGCCTTATAAAAGAAGGTTCAAACAAAATAGGGGTTGGTACCTATCAAAAATATTTATCATTTGGAGGATCAACAAACTACAGCAAAGGAGCATCCGAAGGATGACTGGGCAAAAAGGATTAACTGCTTCACCTACCAACTAACTTTGTGGGAACATTAGGCCAACAATTAGTCAGGCAGGTCAAGGGGGGGGGGGCAGCTGTAGACCCCTAATTTTGCCCGGCCTCTCAATAAAGGCTAAGAAGACTTCCTATCAGAAGATAAAGCTTCGGTGGACGTCTATCGGCATCAATCGACTTCCGAATAAAGAAAGGAAAGCGTCCTGGGAGTCCCAGAACAAAATCTGGCCAAAACAGTCGAGATGGTCGTGCCAGAAGTCGGGATGGCCATCCAAGATAGCCTAGACGGTCGTCCCACATGCCAGACGACCGTCTCGGCCATTTTTGTCACTTGGGACGACCGTCCCAAATCCTAGATGCCCATCCCGGCCTCCCCATATGCCCATCCCTGTTTTCAACACCCCAGACGGCCGTCTGGAGCTTCCAGGCTGCGAAAACTATAAATAGGAGGCTCATTTGAGCATTTTTCACACTCCAGACACTTGTCTTCTCTCCCTCTTTCGAATGAACTCTCCGATTTCCTAAAAAAGGTAACAATCAGTTAAGGAATATTATTCCAGCATTCGATTCTTCCTAAAATTTTAGTAGAGTCGATCTTGTATTCGGGGAGGAGAGTCTTTGTAGAGCGGGGGATTGCCAAAACGCATCGTCACAGTTAAAGATTTGTAATACAAAGCTTGCTACTGAGGTTCTTTTCACTTCTCTTCTCTTTTATTGCTTTATTTATTACTTTATGTATGCAATAGAAAATAAGATAATGTAGATAGCCATTTTTAAATATTGTATAAATAAAATAGGGTAATAGCGTAATTTCTCGTAATCTTTACTTAATGAATTAATCCGTCATAGGGAACCCGAAAGGGGCGTTGTGGGGTGCTAACACCTTCCCCACACGTAACTAACTCCCTTACCCAACTCTGGTTATAATGGCCAAGTTTGGTTTTTCTTAAAATCAACGCCTTTTTATCCTTTTCCAATGTTTATGGTCAAAACATTGGTGGCGACTCCATAAGAACCCTTTTGCGAAAACCTTGCTTTTATTAGAGGATGGTTCAGTTGTTGAGCACCTCGGAAGCAATGAACACATTTAAAAATAAAACGCGAGTCTAAACCATGTTTTCAAGACCGCTCGCATAAACGTTCGAGATGTCCCTAGACGTCGGAACGGACGGCGGCGACACTCATTAGGCAAGGGTCGGAGTTGACACTCCACCCGGTGCTCGCCATGACCTTAGACATTCGTGACCTGGATGAGTCGGCGGAGATCCCCATGCCCCCAGAGTTTGAGCAGCAGCAGTATGGGGATGACTTTCCCGGTGTCCATCGCCACATGGATGACATCCGCCAACAGCTGGACCAGATGTCCCTGAGGTAGGTGTTAGAATAACGCAGCAGAATGTTTGCGTTTACGGACAAAAACCAAGAGGGGGGGTGAATTGGTTTCTTAAACAAAAATTAGGGTTTTAAAATTTTTCCCAAATTTCACCGATTAAAATGTTGTGTAAAGTAAATAGAGAAGGGATAGAAGATTATACAATCGATTTATACTGGTTCAGATCAAAAGACCCTACGTCCAGTTGCTAATCACTCAAACAGAGGATTAACGTTGTTACTATAATCACAGTTTTACAAACAAATTACAAATGAAAAGATAAGGTAAAGAAAACACCTCTCTTGAGTCACACAAGAGATGAACACCTCCTTTGAATCCACAAAGGATGAAGAACAACTTTTCCTAGAGACGGCACAACACACAATCCACCAAGAAACCCACTCAGTGATTCTTATCGCTTCTAGCCCACACTAGTTTTTCAAAAGCCCCTTTTTCTTCCCTATAAATAGTTCTCTAGCAGTCAAAGCTCTTAACTTTTGTATGAAAAAGGTTTGTTCAATTTGCAGAGAGCCTTAGAGAACCTTAAGTAGAGAGAATAGGGTTTGGGAATTGGGAATTTTCGAAAATAAATGAATTGGGAATAGGGTTTTCGAAACTTGGTCCAATTTTGAATTTCAAAACACATAACAGACCCAAATAATCGATTATCTTAAGTGTTAATCGATTATTCCAGAGCCATTCTCACAGAAAAGCAATACAGGGTCAGATAATCGATTAACAACCCATTTAATCGATTATTTTGCCCAGTTAATCAATTAACAAGTCATTTAATCGATTAATCCAGTGAGCAAATACTGAAAATGATTTTCTTTCTATAATAATCGATTATCCTATGGTTTAATCGATTACTCCAGTAACTTCTCATAAAAATGAGTTTTTAGAGCTTTTAAAGAGTGGTCTATGTGCTGGCTATCTTGGACTCTAATATTACATACTCAAAAACATAAAAATAGAGTTATTACATAACATTATAAGTCTTCAAATCTTTAAGTCCTTTATTCTTGAATCATCATCAAAATCTACAAGCTTCATATCCTTGTATGTTCAACATTCATATCCTTGTATGTTCAACAATCTCCCCCTTTTTGATGATGATCAAAATTTCCTTTAAAGCCCTTTGTAATAACCTGTTTTATTTGTCACAACTAACAAAAACATTAAACATACCAGACAACATTTAAATTTAATAAACATAAGAGGCTTTAAATAATTTCTCCCCCTGTTTTGATTATGATAAAAAATGAAAGCTCCCCCTCAATAAGTTCATAATATAGAAAATATCTCCCCCTCAAACAAAGAAAATATACCATTTTTATTCCATAAATCAAATTAATTACAAACAAGAAAATATGTTGAAGAGATTAAAACTCTTCACTTTCATCACTGTTAAATTGGGCATCAAATCTATCTTCTAAGTTACAAACCCTATCATCTACATCTGAGATACGGCGAATGATTTCCTAATGCCGTTCTTGAGAGATAGTGAAAAACTCTTGCATTCTTTGATTCATATCAAAGAGCATATCTTCCATAGACGGATGGGATGTAGGATGAGCAGATGATGTTTGTAGACCCTAAATCTTGCCCGACCTCAAAATAAGAGTAGAAGACCTCCTATTCGAAGATGGACCAAGCCTAAAAAGCCACTAGGAGAGACTATTAGGCCCCATATTAGAGTAGGAAGGTTTTTTTGTACAAAAATAAGGATTTTCTCCTTTAGGGGTCGAGACCGTCGTCTCGCTTTTCGGGACCGTCGTCTCGTTTGGCGAGACTGCCGTCTCGCCACTTACCATTGGCGAGACCCCCCTCCCGTTTTGTGAGATGGCCCTCTCGCCACTTGGCAAGTCGAGACCGCTGTCTCGCCAAACGAAACCGCCGTCTCACCACTTATTCAAGTCGAGACCGCCGTCTCGACCTGACAAACGTGAATCCCTATAAATAGTGAGCGCTCTCCCCTTCATTTCACACAGTTCTTCCACTTCTCCTCCTGCACTTTCTCAAAATTCTTCTCCTAGAGCCCCTCTGTAGCATTTTCGGAGTTTCTGAGTGCTTAAGAGAGATTTTTATAGCGTTTTCGAGTGAGATTTTGACGTTGTAAGAGCGAAGGGCTGCCAAAACGCACCCTAATTTTTACGAGAATAAATCAAAAGCTTGCTTCGGAGGTTTCTTCATTCTCCTTCCCTCTCTTTTATCGCTTTATTACTTGTATACGCATTAATTAGGGCCATGTAGTCATCATTTTAATTTCGCAAATAAAAGGGTAAAAGCGTCGTTTCAAAAAGTTTATTTACAAAATAACTGGCCTATCATAGGGAACCTGGAAGGGGCGTCGTAAGAGAACTAATACTTCCCTTACACGTAACTAACTCCCTTACCCAACTCTGGTTTTAACGACAAAAGTTGGTTTTTCTTAAAAAACCAATGCCTTTTTCTTTCCTTTTTCGATGTTTCTAGTAAAAACATTGGTGGAGACTCCATAAGAACCCCCTCAAATTTGTTCTTAGGTCAGTTCGTTTATCGGACGATCTAAGAACACCCTTTTCTAAAACCTTGCCCTTAGGTTCAGCCAGGTTATCGGACAACCTAAAGGTGTTGTAACCTTACCCATAAAAATGCGAAAAATGGGAAGTCGGAACCATCACGTCGTTCCGATTGCTTCTTTTTGACGGTGACAACAGATGGCGGCTTCACTAGGGAAGCCTAGAGAGTTGATCCCATTTAGTGATGGGCCAGTTTAATAAATGGAGGCCCCATGCTAGGGGGCATTAAATATCTCTAAGACAAAGATGAAAGAGGCCCCAAGCACATTTGTAGCCCTCCATAAGGAAGGAACGAATGTACTAAGGTATATGGTTGTCGCCGCCGTCCGTTCCGACGTCCAGGGACAACTCGAACGTTTATGCGAGCGGTCGCGAAAAGATGGTTTAGACTCGCGTTTTTTGTTTAAAATATGTTCATTGCTTCCGAGGTGCTCAACAACTGAACTATCCTCTAATAGAAGCAAGGTTTTCGAAAAAGGGGTTCTTTTGGAGTCGCCACCAATGTTTTAACCTTAAACATTGGAAAAGGAAAAAATGTTGATTTTAAGAAAAACCGCACTTGGCCATTATAACCAGAGTTGGGTAAGGGAGTTAGTTACGTGTGGGGAAGGTGTTAGCACCCCACAACGCCCCTTTCGGGTTCCCTATGACGGATTAATTCATTTAAGTGAAGATACAAGAAATTACGCTATTACCCTATTTTATTCGTACAATATTTAAATATGGCTATCTACATGATTTTATTTACATTTCATATATAAAGCAATAAATAAAGCAGTAAAAAGAAGAGAATTGGAAAGAACCTCCGTAGCAAGCTTTGTATTGCAACTCTTTTACAATAGGACGCGTTTCGGCAGTCCCTCGCTCTACAACGACTCTCCTCACAAATAAACTCGACTCGACTAAAATTTTATAGAAGAATCGAATGTTGGAATATAATTCCTTAACTGATTGTTACCTCTTTAAGGCAATCATAAAGATCATTCGAAAGAGAGAGAGAAGTAGACAAGTGCTCTGAGTTTTCTGGAGTGTGGAAAATGAGCAAATGAGCCTCCTATTTATAGTTTTCGTTGCCTGGCACATTTGGGACGCCCATCTGGGTTGGGACGGCCTTCTGGGTTGGGACGGCCGTCTGGGTTGGGACGGCCATCCCAATTGAATTTTTTACACTGAGCCAGCCCCCCTAGGTCTTGGGACGGCCGTCCCACATTTGGGACGCGCGTCTCACTTGTCCTAGGAAGTTTGGGACGGCTGTCTTGACCTGTTTTGTCCAGTTTTTGTGTTCTGGGACCCCGGGAAGCTTTCCTTGCTTTTTTTGGACGTTGGTTGATGCCGATAGGTGTCCGTTGAAGCTTTATCTTCATATAGGAAGTCTTCTTGGCCCTCATTAAGATGCCGGGCGAGCTTTATCGTCGTGTAGGAAGTCTCCTTGGCTTTTGTCGGGTGACTGGGTGAACTCTATCTTGTTGCGAGAGGTCTCCTTTTCTTTTATTAAGAGGCCGGGCAAAATTAGGGGTCTACAGCTGCCCCCCCTTCACCTGCCTAGCTAATTTGTTGGCTTAATATGCCGACAAAATTAGTTGGTAGGGGAAGGAGTTAACCTTTTTGCCCGGTCATCCTTCGGATGCTGATCCTTGCTGATCCTCCGGATGATAAATATTTTGATAGGTACCAACCCCTATCTGGTTTGAGCCTTCTTTTATAAGGCTCTGGTGAGTATTTACCCTTCACCAGGTATAAGTCTGTATTTTACTAGACTTTAGTGAGTACCTACCCCCACTAGGTATGAACCTTGTTCTGCAAGGTTTTGGTGAGTACTTACCCTCACCTGGTATGAGTTCGCATTTTGCTAAACTCTTGTGGGTACTTACTTCCGAGGTGCTCAACACTGAACTATCCTCTAATAGAAGCAAGGTTTTTGTACACGTTTTTTGTAATGCTTCTGGTGAGTATTTTACTCTACCCGATGCATTTTGCTAAGTTTTGATGAGTACCTACCCTCATCCCGTACAAACCTTATTTTATAAGATTTTGGTGGGTACCTACCCCCACCTGGTACGAATCTGCATTCTTGCTAGATTCTGAACGAGTCTGTTCTGCAAGACTCTGGTGGGTACCTACCCCCCACCCGGTCCGAACCTTGTTCTGCAAGGCTCTGATGGGTACCTACCCCCACCTGGTCTGAATCTGTATTTTGACAGATTCTGATGGGTACCTACCCCCACCTGGTCCGAATCTGTATATTGACAGATTCTGATGGGTACCTACCCCCACCTGGTCCGAACCCCGTTTTGCAAGGCTCTGATGGGTACCTACCCCCACCTGGTCCGAATCTGTATTTTGACAGATTCTGATGGGTACCTACCCCCACCTGGTCCGAACCCCGTTTTGCAAGGCTCTGATGGGTACCTACCCCCACCTGGTCCGAACCCCGTTTTGCAAGGCTCTGATGGGTACCTACCCCCACCTGGTCCGAATCTGTATTTTGACAGATTCTGATGGGTACCTACCCCCACCTGGTCCGAATCTGTATTTTGACAGATTCTGATGGGTACCTACCCCCACCTGGTCCGAACCCCATTTTGCAAGGCTCTAATGGGTACCTACCCCCACCTGGTCCGAATCTGTATTTTGACAGATTCTGATGGGTACCTACCCCCACCTGGTCCGAACCCCGTTGTGCAAGGCTCTGATGGGTACCTACCCCCACCTGGTCCGAATTTGTATTTTGACAGATTCTGATGGGTACTTACCCCCACCTGGTCTGAATCTGTATTTTGACAGATTCTGATGGGTACCTACCCCCATCTGGTCCGAACCCCATTTTGCAAGGCTCTGATGGGTACCTACCCCCACCTAGTCCGAACCCCATTTTGCAAGGCTCTGATGGGTACCTACCTCCACCTGGTCCGAACCCCGTTTTGCAAGGCTCTGATGGGTACCTACCCCCACCTAGTCCGAACCCCGTTTTGCAAGGCTCTGATGGGTACCTACCCCCATCTGGTCCGAACCCCGTTTTGCAAGGCTCTGATGGGTACCTACCCCCACCTGGTCCGAAACCCGTTTTGCAAGGTTCTTAGGATGCATTTTTTTTGGTAGTCCATCCTATGGTTATCTGGTTTTGGAAATGTGTTGGCGGCTTATTGTCTTCTGATCATGCGTCTATTCCGTGGAGAATGATTGATTTTTCCTTTTTCTGTTATAATCATCCGGTTTTATCGGGGATTTTGTTGTTTTGGCTTTTTCTTTTTAGCCATCCGGCTTTGCCGATGATTCTTTGTTTTTGGCTTTTAGCCATCCGGTCTTGGCCGGGGATTCTTGCCGATTGCCTCTTTTTAGGCAGGAATCCACTGGGGATTTGTTGACTTTTGTCGATTGTGCCTCTTGATTAGGCAGATGCTTCAATAGTGGTGAAGGCTTTATATTTGTTAATTTTCGCCTCTGCATAGGCTAATGTTCCACTTGAGGATATTTGCTCTTGATAATACCTCTGAGTAGGCGGATGCTTTATTGGAAGCTTTGTGCTTTGGGCTTGTATTTCCTCTTGCATAGGTTGATTTCCCGTTTCTTGGGGATAGGCTCTTTGCTTGCCTTTGAATAGGCAGAGGCTTTTTTGGGAGTGAAGGTTTTGCCTTTCACTGGGGATATTCGTATTGGGTGATCAACTCCCTGTGGATTTGAATTTGTAATTTGCCTTTGCTGATGGGCTTACTAGGGAGAGTTTTTTCTTTTTGATGATTCTCTGGTAGTTTGATTTGCCCCCTAGGGAGGAATGGAGTTTTTGACTCCTTGTTGGATGTTTGTTGTTTTGAGCTGGCTTTGCCTATGCTCTTATTCCCTTGGGGAATGGGTTTTTGCTTTTTTCTTGCGATTATACTTTTTCGCAATTTTGAAATTTTTGATTTTAAGTGCGTGTGCCCTTTTTCTTTTGTGCACGTAGGCTTTTTATTATCCACTAGGATGAAGAGGTTTTATCTCTTTTCTTCTCTTTTTTTTTTTTTTTTTTTTTTTTAGCGGCCTTGGGGAATTTATTGGCTTCCTGGGGATATGAAGGAGTCCTGACTCCTGACTTTGTGAGGCTCTTTATTGAGCGGGATGAAGAAATTTTCTTCTTTTTGCTTTCTTTTTGTAGACTTTTCTTGATATGCTCTACTTGGGGATTTTCATGTGGCCTTTTTCTGTAGTGGCCTCCGTTAGAGGATGAAAAGTTTTTCTTTCTTTTCTTTTTGTTGCCCCCTGGTGATGTGGAGGTTTTGACTCCGTTTTTTCTTTGATAGACTCTTCTGTAGTCCCTATTCTTCTTTGGGGAATGAAGTGGAGATCCTTGTATGAGTGTGATTGATGACTCATGTGGCGATGTAGCTGAGTCGTGAGATAATCTTTTTGCTTTGCCTATGGAGTAGGCAAGGATCCTCTTGGGGATGATCAAGCCTTTCCATTGGCTTTTTCATTTTGATGGCTTCCTTCTTTCTTGGATGGAAGGATGTTAATTAGAGCTATTTTCTTTGAAGCTCTTTATTTTGTTGAAGTGTTTTTAATCTCGCCTTTTTCTTTCGGGATCTAAATCTTTATCGCGAGTTATTTGAAATCTGGCTTTTTAATATATCACGTGTGCCTTTTTATTTTGTACACCTGGGCTTTTCGGAATGTAAACAGAAATAACAACTTTTATTTATTACTTCGCTTTTTTGTGGTACATTCAAGCATTTTTTAAAATACTAAAAGCTATTAAAAAACTACTCCTAGTCCTCTGCCTCGGGGCTGGAATGGGAGGATGGTGCTGGTGAAGGAATGCGACGGAGCAAGCGGCACTGGAACCTCGCCTGAGTTTGGACCAAGCCTTCTATCTGGCGGTCCGTCCTGTCCTGTCTCATGGTCAGCTGGCTGAACTGCTGTCTCATGAACTGGAACTGCCCTTCCATGTAGGCATGCTCGTCATCCAGGCGTCGGTATAGGCCAGCATAGTCAGGATCATATGACTGCTGCTGGGATTCCGAGGTCGCAGGGATGTCTTGCGGTGTGTCGAAATCCCGCATATCCATTGAGATCGAGACGATTGGGTTTAAGATGAACCCTGATCCTTGCCTGCTGAGGATGTTCATGTGGGCCAACATCGCGCCATTGATCGGCTCTGGTTGGAGGCTAGCCGGGATGTCTTCTCCGTCGGTACATCCCTAATATTCAGCTAGAGGGGTGAGAAGGGGAGCTATTATGATGGCTCCTGCTGGACCACGAGTTCCGTAGTCCTTAATAGCTTTCAGAAAAGCATAGCCGGGGTTGCACCTATGCCCCTGATGCATGCAATAGACGATGAAAAGGTCAGCTAGTGTTACCTTCCCCTGGCTCTCTTTCCGGCTATGTATGGTCCCGACTAGCAGCTTATGGCATATGCGAAGTGGGGGAGAGAAGGATGCCCCTTTCAAGTGTGTTGGCAGGGTGTGAGCTCCAGTAACCTCCTTCCACATGTTGGTGGTGGTGAGGGCAGTTGGCTTCTCGAGATACGCCGCCCTATACTCTGGCGTTCTGGTGTCTGCCCTCTGACAGAAGCCCATGATGACATTGAAGTCATCTAGGAAAGTGGTCCGGTAGGCACCATCCATCCAGTAAGAGACGGCTTGAGTGGGCGGCACTCCGGGCATAGTAGAAGCATTTCGGCCAGACTGACCGAAGCAAGGAATTCCATCATAGCAGTACGGTGGATCCGGGTAGGTGGCTCGCGGAGCAGAAAGTCCCATCCTATGTTGTGGATGAACCTTCTGACGTCCTGATCCTAGCCAAACATAGCTAGGATTTCAAAATCCAGACGCAACATGGGATACCAAGAGGATTGCTGGATATTTGCCAATCGTTGTTGATGTGGCTCTGCCAGCAAGTTGTTGGTAACAGTAGTTCCTCTAGCAGCGGTTCTAGTGCACTTTCTCCTGGATGAGGCTTCTCCACGTTCCATTGTATGCTCCGATCACTTAAGAATGCTAGGAGTGTGTAAAAAGGGAGGAGAAGTGAAATAGGAAGCTTGGAATGAGGTATCCAAGCACAAACCCGCGCCCCTCATATATAGGCAACGCTGGAGGTTTGGGACGGCCGTCTCAATTAAATTTTCTGCACATGGGTCATCACCTGAGACGTGGGACGGCCGTCTCACATGGGACGCGCGTCCCAATTGAATTTGGACCACTTGGGACGGCCGTCTCGACTTTGGGACGGCCGTCTCGAGCTTCCTGAGTTGGTTTTTTGTTTTTCCGAGTTAATTTTCATGTTTTTTTATGAAACTGAAGATAGGATTCCCTTCATTTATGCTTTAATGCATGTAATGTTTCATGATATGCATCCTATGATCTATTTCAGTTAATATTTCGAAAGTTTTAACTGATGTGCTTTGACTTCGGGCGTATTCTTGCAGTTGTGCCTTCATGTCATCTTGTTTCTTGATCAATAAGCTAAGCTGTACTGATTTGTCGTCATGGACCTTTCTTGCTATAGCCGAAGAACAATCTTTTGTTCGTAGGGCAACTGCCATATCAATGCCCTCCTTCCTTTCCTTAGGGATTTCAACCTTCCTATTGATCACTATGTTTCCACATTCCCCTTTATTACTTGAATGCTTTATAGTGAAATGGTCAAGAGAAGAGAAAGAAAAGGATTTTCAACAAGGGCTTGTGTTTTAGAGGGATATTTTTTGTAATAAAGGTTTCTGTAAGAATGGCTAGCCAGGGTTGGTCTGTGTTTAGGCTAGTTTAAACAAACGTTTTGTTCTTATGATGTGGCGTCGTTGTTTACTGATTTACGGCGCCTTTTTTGTGATTAACTAACTTCCCTAGTCCGCCCTTTCGGGTTTTCAGTCTAAGATGTTGTGCTTATGTCCTAACTTTTGTCTAGGTTTCCTTTTTGTATTTATTTTTAGGAATACCTAGCGGACTTTTCGTAACCCTAACTTTTGCCCAGGTTACCCTTTATTATTGTTCGGGTCTCCTGTCGGGTTTACCCTAACTTTTGTGCAGCCCCCTTTGTGGGTTTCCCGCCGGGTATTTTGCCCTTTTATTTTCTTGTCTTGGCCTTTGGCCTTGACGGGCATTGCTTTTTTTTTGTATATGTGTATATTTTTTGCACAACATTGTCGAAACTTGATTTTATTGAGATAAATTTTATCCGTGTCTCTAGTTAATCAATCATATTTGACTTTGCTTTATTACGCGTTGATTGTTCTGACGCCTTTTGGAACAAAACCTTTATCTAAACCTTGTTTATTAAATGGGGTATAGACATATTTAGCATGAAAAGAAGCAGATAGTAAGAATAACATTCTTTTGTATTTTCGGGGAAATGTGTGCCCTAGAGATGCTCGGGGGCCGGGCATACCACGAGGAGTGATCTCTAATAGTCACTAGGTTTACATCCTTTAGAATTAGAAAAAGGACACCTAATGACTAACGCTACCCTTTGCGCTAATACCCCTCCTTTTCGGAATATCGTCTTCGAGGGGTAAGACTTCCCTGTTTTCCGTATGATTGGATCTTTCGTGGGGTCGTACCCTAAACCATACTTTAGAGGATTATCTTTGAAATCTGGTGGCTCTTTTATTCCTTGAGCATTCTTTCCGAGCCCCTATCCTGGGCGATATCCATATTTTTTTATTATATGGGCCACCTATGTATTACCAGGGAATCTTTCTATGTTGGCAATTTCGAGCGCTTGAAAAGATGTTTCAAGAGCCTCTTCAGCCGCATCCACATATGGTTGGACAGACAGTTTGCTAATTAGAAAGTCTTCTTCAGCTTGAACCGTGACTAGTTTATCATTTGTCACAAACTTGACTTTCTGGTGAAGCGTTGAAGGTATTGCCTTAGCGCTATGAATCCAAGGTCTACCAAGGAGACAACTATATGCTGGCGTGATGTCCATCACGTGGAAGTCTATGTTGAAAATAGTAGGGCCAATTTGGATTGGTAGACTAATCTCTCCTACTACTTCACGTCTTGATCCGTCAAAGGCTCGAACAATTGTATTACTCGGGCGCATGTGGGTTCCTTGTACTGTTATCTTGTCGAGTGTGTCTTTAGGCATGACGTTTAAGGATGACCCATTATCCACAAGAACTTTGGAAATGAGATATTCCTTGCATTTAATAGAAATATGCAAGGGCTTATTATGATTTGACCCTTCCAAAGGGAGTTCTTCATTGGTGAAGGTAAGATGATTATTGGCTGTAATATTACCAATAATCCCTCCAAACTTGTCTTGCGATATTGCATGCAGAACGAATGATTCGATCAAAACCTTTAACAGTGCGTTACGATGCGGTTCCGAACTCATTATGAGTGATAACAAGGTTATCTTTCCAGGAGTGCGATTGAGTTGATCGATGATGGAGTACTCGCTCTGTCTTATGTACTGGAGTAACTCATCTGTCTCCTCCTTGGATTCCTTTTCTTCTTCGGCTTTATTTTTCACTTTATCATTAGGAATATTATCTTGTAATTCCTTGGGGGAGTATATTCTTCCGCTTCTTGTCATGCCCCCAATACCGGCTATGTTGGAGATATCTTGATTGGGTGACGATTCTTCTGAGTATCTCCAAGGTACAACTTTATTTGATGAATAAGGGAAAGGACGAGGCACGAATAAACGTAAAGGTGTTATTGCCTCTTCCCTTTTATCAATTGGAATAACCAACGGTGCTTGTTTGTTATCATCTTTGGGTTTGTCGACTGTTGTAGAGATTTTGATGACGAAAGGCTTCTTTTCCATTTATTCTGATTTGCGGAAAGCACATCAATTAATCCTTCCTTTTTATTATCTTTATTATTAAAATGAGGAGGGTTGTATGTATGTATGCAACTTATGAATGCAATTGACAGTTTAAGAGAAAAAAATGCTTTTCATTTCAACTAGAAAGTGTTTATCCTTCTATACAATGCTTTGAAGCAAGTGTTGACAAAAACGGAGAAGCTTGAAGAATCCTATAGGCAAATTAGGCTTTCTGCGTAATTCGTCTTCAACTGTTCTCACATGGTTTCTTAGCGTCTTGATTTGCTCATGTACCGCCTGGCTCATATCTTCACTATATCGATGAGCCTCTTTTATCTTTTCTTCTTGATGAAGGATCAAGGCTTGTTGTTGGTCAGACCTCTCTATTACTTGGTCTCTCTCACGAAGTAATTGACCATATTGAGCTAATCCATCTCTTTCTTTATCATGTAGCTCCTCTAGGTCTTCTCTATATCTTTCAGCGGTTTCCCACCACTTTTGTGCTTCTGACCGAGTTTCTGCTAGGTCATCCTGTATTATCTTGATCGTTTTTGCCTGTTCTGCAAGCGCACTCTCAAGATGTGCTATTTCATCATTCATGTCCCGGAATAGACTGTCCTGTTCAAGCCTCGGAATTTTCAATGCTTGTTTAGTCTCTTCTTGATAGTCAGCACAGTCATTCTTAAGGCGCTCTATTTCATGGTCCTTCTTTTTACATTGCCTTTTTAGACCATCTATTATAAGGGTTGCTTCTTGCTCTTTTTCTTCGAAGGCCCTCAGCTGAGCTTCCATGACTTCAACCCTTTTATTTAAGGCATTCACCTGCAATTGTAGCTCTTCATTTACTAGCGTTGTAGTGATTATAGCAGATGGTTGGGGTATCCCTCTACTTTTCCTCCATTCTTCATATTCGTGGGACGCAGACACCTGAACCTTTCCAAGTTCTTTATCCCCTATATAGACTGGTCTTTCCCATGCTTTCCGGACAGCGGATACTTCTTCAAAGCTATGGGAATAATGGCATAGACTCAGCCCTCTGAGCTCTTCTTGAGTTGGCACGGTCTGGGTTCTCATGAGTTGTCTCATAGCTATCTTAGGAGAGTAGGCTATACAACCCCTGAGTCCTAGTAATGCTATGCTCAGGTAATCTCCGCATCGTACAAGAATATAACCGGGTCAGAACCAAGGGCAAACCCATGATACATGCTTTATGTTCCAATTTTCTAACTCGGTTTTCCACTCTAAAGCTTGACGATGTTGAAGAGGGATTTTTGAAAAACTCCTTAAAGGATCAGGGAATATGCCCATGTGACTTGAAGCGTAGAAGTGAGTGACGCCCCATACATATAGCAATGAAGTGCAACATCTAAGTGTTTTCCCCTGTTTCTGTCGGCAAAAATCTACTGAAAGCAGGGTATCAGCAAGAATTGCAGGTATAGGACTCTTAGAGTATATATCCCAGGCAAAGAATGCATCTATTGCAGCATGATCCACAATGTTCACATGAAATGGGAATAGTATGATTCCGAGCATTACCAATGCTAGGGTTTTGTTGAAGGTAGACCAATCTTCTTTTTCAGCCAAAGAGATTAAGTGGTCTTCTATTATGGCCATTTTCCAACCTTGGATGTTCCCTTTCCCTTCTAGGATGGATTGATGAGGAGGCAGTCGTATGATAGTAGCAACCTTACTCACGACCACATATACTCCTGAACTGACATAGACCCCAGCTGACTGAGGCCATCTAACCATGAGTTCATATTCCTCTAAGGTTGGTATTAAGTCAAACTGCGAAAACTCAAAGCAGTGCAGATTGGGATTCCAAAAGTGGACCAATGCTCTAACAAAGATCGGATCGATGCTGATTTTCAGGAGGTCAAGAATTCTTCCATAAGATTTCTCAAAATTAGCAGTGACCTCCAGCGGCATATATGTACTCAACTGCCTTAACTTCTCTACACGGCATAGAAGGATTTCCACTTTCTTTAACTGTCTATTACTGGATCCCTCCATTGTCTAGAAGAAATGAAAAATGCATGATATGAGGATGAGCTTTTGTAAATGCATGCATGTAAGTGTTTGTTTTTCTAAGTATTATCATGTTTTATTCCTAATATGATACATGATAGTACTTGGTTTTTCTTTAAGAAGCAAACTATCTATATGGATGCTTATGAATTTTGATGAAGAGAGTCCTATTTTCGTCTCTTATTATTTTGATGAACAAAAAGTTGTATTAATTGTAACACCTATATCAAGAATCTTTTTATTTTGTAGAAGGTATTTTTATGGCTTTTAATTGTTTTTATATTTTTTATGACCCTTTATCTCTTCTGTCGGTCAACGTGGCTACTTAGCTTACAAAGAACCTGAAACCAGGCTAGCTTAACTGAAGACTGTCCGAGATAAAGGTGATTATCTTATCACTTTTTGATTTTTAGGGTTTTTCATTTTTTGTTTGTTATATGATTAGCCTATGCTAATGCATCAATACAAATGCAGCAAATGAATGCACACACAATTCATTCACCCACGAGCAGAGCCACGCTTATTTAATCACGAGGTAGGGTTTTCTTGCAGAAACGTGCTTGGTTTAGGTGGTTCTAAACTGTTCTCACCAAGGCCAAAGGTCCCCAAGGTGCCCCCATTATAGGGACCTCTCAATTTCTCAGTCCTTGGGTCATGCACGGAACTCCGTGTCGACATCCTTAGACCAAAAGAAGAGAGTTATCACCTTGAGTTGGTGGTTTCCGACAACGGTTGTAGCCCCGTGTGCCAACAAGCCGGTCGTATCTGCCACCCACTCCCTATAGGTATTCACTCTTGCCCCCGGGTATAGAGGGACTGTTGTGTGCAAGGGTTTTTGTGTGCAATTTATATTTCAAACAATTTGCAAAAATAATCATACAACAATTATTAAAAACATACAAAAAATACAGAAAAGGGTAAAGGCGTAATTTCAAATCTTTACTTAGTTTGAATTTATCCGTCACTAAATGGGATCAACTCTCTAGCTTCCCCAGCGGAGTCGCCATCTGTCGCCGCCGTCCGTTCCGACGTCCAGGGACAACTCGAACGTTTATGCGAGCGGTCGCGAAAAGATGGTTTAGACTCGCGTTTTTTGTTTAAAATATGTTCATTGCTTCTGAGGTGCTCAACAACTGAACTATCCTCTAATAGAAGCAAGGTTTTCGAAAAAGGGGTTCTTTTGGAGTCGCCACCAATGTTTTAACCTTAAACATTGGAAAAGGAAAAAATGTTGATTTTAAGAAAAACCGCACTTGGCCATTATAACCAGAGTTGGGTAAGGGAGTTAGTTACGTGTGGGGAAGGTGTTAGCACCCCACAACGCCCCTTTCGGGTTCCCTATGACGGATTAATTCATTTAAGTGAAGATACAAGAAATTACGCTATTACCCTATTTTATTCGTACAATATTTAAATATGGCTATCTACATGATTTTATTTACATTTCATATATAAAGCAATAAATAAAGCAGTAAAAAGAAGAGAATTGGAAAGAACCTCCGTAGCAAGCTTTGTATTGCAACTCTTTTACAATAGGACGCGTTTCGGCAGTCCCTCGCTCTACAACGACTCTCCTCACAAATAAACTCGACTCGACTAAAATTTTATAGAAGAATCGAATGCCGGAATATAATTCCTTAACTGATTGTTACCTCTTTAAGGCAATCATAAAGATCATTCGAAAGAGAGAGAGAAGTAGACAAGTGCTCTGAGTTGTCTGGAGTGTGGAAAATGAGCAAATGAGCCTCCTATTTATAGTTTTCGCTGCCTGACACATTTGGGACGACCATCTGGGTTGGGACGGCCATCTGGGTTGGGACGACCGTCCCAATTGAATTTTTTACACTGAGCCAGCCCCCCTAGGTCTTGGGACGGGCGTCCCACATTTGGGACGCGCGTCTCACTTGTTCTAGGAAGTTTGGGACGGCTGTCCCAACTTTGGGACGACTGTCTCGACCTGTTTTGTCCATTTTTTGTGTTCTGGGACCCCGGGAAGCTTTCCTTGCTTTTTTCGGACGTTGGTTGATGCCGATAGGTGTCCGTTGAAGCTTTATCTTCATATAGGAAGTCTTCTTGGCCCTCATTAAGATGCCGGGCGAGCTTTATCGTCGTGTAGGAAGTCTCCTTGGCTTTTGTCGGGTGACTGGGTGAACTTTATCTTGTTGCGAGAGGTCTCCTTTTCTTTTATTAAGAGGCCGGGCAAAATTAGGGGTCTACAATGGTGATCTTCGACAAGGAAGGAACCATTACACCGAAGTGGGTACGGTACTCCACAAAGCATAAGCTTAAAGGATAATACCTAAATCATTGTCTTGAAAGATACTAGTCCCACACTGAACATTCATTAATAAACTTCTTTTGGGCATTCTAGAAAGTGGTTGGTCCTCTCCCTGTTCGAACCCGTGCGCAAAAAGCCAGAGCAATGGAAAACCTAGAAGAGCAAAATCACAAGCTCACCGCAGAGCTTAACACCCTCAGGGAGCAGATGGCGCAACTAATGGAGGCCATGCGCCAAGGCCAAAACAAAGGCGAAGCCCTAGCCAAGCACGCCTCCCGCCACAAAGAGGAAGAGGAAGAAGAATTCCTCTTCGATCAAAAGGCACATCTCCAATCCGACGCTCGGACCACGCGCATCCACACCCCATAAGTGTCCAAACAACAAATCTCCGCCCTAAAAGAGAGACTGAAGGCGGTGGAGGGGCACAATTTTGACATCAAGGAGGTAGCAGATATGTGCCTAGTGAAGAATATCCATTTCCCTCCAAAATTCAAAATCCTGGACTTCCCCAAGTACGCCGGGCTGACCTGCCCCAAGAACCATCTTACGATGTATTGTCGTAAGATGGTTGCGCATGCTGAGAACGAAAAACTCCTAATTCACTACTTCCAGGAGAGTTTAGATGACACGACTCTCAACTGGTACATGCAGTTGGAAAGAGGGCAGGTCCAAAACTGGAAACAGCTGGCTGACGCTTATCTTCTTCGTTACCGATACAACATCGATCTGACCGCCGACAGGTCAGATCTTAGGACCCTAAGCAAAAGGAGCAACGAATCCTTCAAAGCGTACACACAAAGGTGGAGGGAAATGGCCGCCCAAATAGAGCCTCCGATGACGGATAAGGAGACAGTGGCTATGTTCACAAATTCACTGACTGGAGCTTACTACGATAAAGCAATAGCCAACACATCCAATCTTTTTTCGGACATAGTCACTGTAGGGGAAAGAGTGGAGCAGGGGCTGAGAAGTGGGAAGATAGCACAGTCTTCCCATTCTGGCTTCTCATTCAGAAAACCTGCCGGCAAAAAGAAGGATGAAGTTGTGCACGCGATTAACTTCACTACTCCTTCTTCCGCTCCACAAACGGCTCGGCAGCCTCGCAAGAAAGAAAGGAAGTTCACTCCCATCTCAACTTCCTATGGTAAATTGCTGCCTCAGCTGTTGGAGGCCAAACTCTTGACATGCATTCCTCCCAAAAAGTAAATGGAGCCTCCCTACCCCGAGTGGTATAAACCAAACGAGAAGTGCGATTACAACTCGGGTTCACCGCACTCAACGGAAAATTGCTTGACCTTGAAGTATAGGGTCCAAGAATTAATCGACGCCGGGTGGATAACCTTTGATGCCTCTGCTTTTGATGTGGACGCCAAACCTCTGTCAAAACCAGAGTAGCAGAGAGGGAGGATTGGGAGGATCAACCCCTAAGGTTCCTTTTTTTTAAAAGCTTTCTCTTGTATCTCCCGCAGTCCCCGCCTATGGCCACTAGAATTTTGACTAAAAGGGTGTCGCCGCCGTCATAAGAGGCAGTCGGAGCAACGCGATGGTTTCGACTTTCCAATTTTCACGTTTTTATGGGTGTGGTTACAACGCCTTTAGGTTGTCCGATAACCGAGGTGAACCTAGGGGCAACATTTTCGAAAAGGTGTTCTTGGATTGTCCGATAACCGGGCTAACCCAAGAACTAATTTTGAACGGTTCTTATGGAGTCACCACCGATGTTTTTACCGGAAACATCGAAAAAGGAGTAAAAAGGCGTTGATTTTCGAAAACCAACTTTGGTCGTTAAAACCAAAGTTTAGGTAAGGGAGTTAGTTACGTGTAAGGGAAGTTTTAGTTCCCTTACTATGCCCCTTTCGGGTTCCCTATGATAGGCCAGCTATTTAATAAATAAACTTGTGAAAAGACGCTTTTACCCTTTTATTTGCGGAATTAAAAGAATGACTACATGGCCCGAATATCTATTACGCAATTTAATCATAAAAGTAAAGGCAATAAAGAAAGGGAGAGAATGAAGAAACCTCTAAAGCAAGCTCTTTAATTAATTTCTTGAAAATTAGGGTGCATTTTGGCAGCCCTTCGCTCTTTACAATGCCAGAAAACTCTCGGAAACGCTATAAAAATCTCTTAGAAACTCTCAAAAACTCCGAAAATGCTTTGGAGGGGTTCTAGGAAGAGAATTCGAAGTTGTAGAAGGGAAAGTGGAAGATATGTGCGAAATGTGGGGGGGAGCGCTCACTATTTATAGGGATTCGCATCTGTTAGGTCGAGACGGTCGTCTCGTCTGACAAGGTCGAGACGTCCGTCTCGCCATTCAGGATGGCGGTCTCGACTTGTAAAAGTGGCGAGACCGTCGTCTCGTTTGGCGAGACGACGGTTTCGACTTTCCCAGAAATGAGAAGGCCTTCTTGCCAAACGGGAGGGGGGTCTCGCCATTCGCAAGTGGCGAGACCGCCGTCTCGCCAAACGAGACGGCGGTCTCAACTTGCTGGAATGGCGAGACGGTGGTTTCGAAAGGCAAGACGGCGGTCTCGATCCCTAAAGGCGAAAATCCTTATTTTAATGCAGAAAATCCTTCCTATCCTATTATGGGGCCTAATAGTCTCTCCTAGTGGCTTCTTAGGCTTCATCCATCTTGGAATCGGAGGTCTTCTGGTCTTTATTGTGAGGCGGGGCAAGATTTGGGGTCTACAGCTACCCCCCCCCTTTACCTGATCAGTCGACTGTTGGCCTGTCGTGCCAAGAAGATCGGCTGGAAGGTAAAGGAGTTGACCCTCTTGCCCGGTTACTCTTCGGACGTCCCGTCTTGCGGCGGTTGATCTTCTGGGGAAAATTGTGTTGTGCAACTCCAGGATACTCCTTCTGACAGTAGCTGATCCCTTCGGTTGACACATGGTAGAACCTCAGGATACTCCTTCTGACGGTAGCCGATCCTTCGATTGATGGGTATAAACCCCCCATCAGGCTGGTAGTTACAGCCCACTGTGCGTAGGACTGGATGGGTATGAACCCCCCATCAGGCTGGTAGTTGCAGTCCGCTGTGCGTCGGACTGGATGAGTATGAACCCCCCATCAGGCTGGTAGTTGCGACTTACTGATCCGGCTCGAGCGCAGATCAGGCGCACCGCGTGCGCAGGTTGATAGGTATGAACCCCCTATCAGGCTGGTACAGTCCACTGCGTAGGACTAGTGGTGGTGGCAACTTACTGCTCAGGTGGCTCATGCGCCGAGCTCTGAGATGCGTTCTCTTGTCTTTGTCTTTTGTCTTTTCTAAGAGTGGTCGTCCGGTCTGTGCCGAGGATTCTGTTGATGTTCATCCAGCTCGTTGGTTGCTGGGGACTCTTTTATTTTGATGCTTTGGTGGTGGTCATCCGACTTTGCTGGTTGTTAGGTAGTCTTGTTTATTGTTGTTCGACTCTTGCTTGGTTGTTGAAAAATTGTTTGGTCAAGGTGATTGACTTGTTTTAATCCTGCCTTTTTCTGCGGTTTTATTTCTTTTTTCTCGTGATTTTGGATTTTGGCTTTTCTTTGAGCGTAAGTCTTTTTACTCTTAGTTTCTTTTTGTTACGCCGACTCTTTTGAAAAGGAGAGCAAAATGCATGAAATGAAATTTTATTTATGATAAAAATTTATTACAGCAGTTTATTTTCTAAGCACTATCCGTAAGATAGTGGACTCGAGTCTGGAGACGATCCGTAAGAGGGGAATTGCTGGTACATATGTCTTCGAAATTCTGCTTGATCCTGGGCTTCGTCGAGGTACTCTTGTCGGAATGTCGCCAGGTCCTGCCTTATTCCCTCTTGGTATTGGTTTAATGTCTCCATCATTGTGTCGAAGGCATCTTGCCTTAGGGACATTTTCTCTTGTCTCATGGACATTTGGTCGAATTGCTGGTGCAGATCGTAGATGTTGCGGTTGATGCCAGCAAATTCGTCTGTGTACTGTTGTTGTTGTTGGTATTGTTGTTGGAGGCTGGAGGCCAGTTCCTCCCTGCCACTGCACCCCCATTTTTCTGCCAGTGGGGTGATGAGGGGAGCCATGAGGATGGCTCCCACAGGACGGCTCCCGAAGTCCTTGAGGGCCTTCAGGAAGAAATAGTCGGGGTTGCACCGGCGCCTCTGGCTCATGCAGTAGAGGACGAAGAGGTCTGGGAGGGTATCTTTACCCTAACTCTCTTTCTGCCCATGGACAGTCCCAGCCAGCAGCTTGTGGCAGATGCTGAGGGCGGGGGGAAGTGCGGAGCCCTTCAGCAGTGTTGGCAGGGTATGTGCCCCGGTCAGCTCCTCCCACATTTCGCCGATGGTGAGTTTAGTGGGGCGTGTGCAGATGGCCTCCTGGTAATCCCGAGTCAGGACATCCTCAGGTTGGACGAATCCAATGGACACATTGAAATCGTCCTGGGTGGTGGTCTGGTACATCCCACCTATGAAGTACGTCACCATTTTTGTTGGTGGGAGACCCGACACCATGGAGGGGGCTCGGAGTAGGAGATGGAGGCGAGAAACTCTAACACCGCCTGAGGGTAGACATGAGTAGGTGGGGACTGGAGGAGGAAGCGCCACCCTATGCTGTCGATGTGGGCATGGACGTCGTCTTCCCACCCGAATTCGGCGAGGATGCCGAAGTCCAATCTTAGCATGGGGTGCCAGGTATACCCCCGGATGTGCTCTAGGCGGGCCTGGTTCAGTGGTGAAAGCTGTGTGGGATCCTGCGGAGTGGGGGCTGAGGAGCTACTGGGGCCGGCAGAACCCCTTCTCTTTCTGGATTGGTCTCCATGATGCATTTTGGTGATAAGATGCTTGAAAGTGAGAAAAAGGAGGGTAGGAGTGCAAGAGAGGGTGTTTGAGACCCCCCCCCCCCTAGGCTCCTCTATTTATAGACTTTTCGGCCAACCTCGGGACCCCCGTCTCGAATTTGCGGGATTCGGGACTACCGTCTGAAACCTCGAGACAGCGGTCTCGACTCTGGCCTTAAGCGAGATGGCCGTCTCGCCAAGCGAGAAGGCGGTCTCATTTTTGGTCAAGTCAAGACGGCGTTCTCGTTTTGCTGAAAATCGAGACGGCGGTATGGACATACGAGACGACGGTCTCCTTTTTTAGAGGTTTTTTTTTTTAAGAAAAATAGGACCTTGTTCAAAAACATTTTATGCATGCATTGTTCTCATGTTTGATGTCCTATGATGCTTATTTCATTTAGTTTTTTAGAAGGATTTGACTGTCATGTCTTGTAGAGACAAGTGTCCTCTGATCTGCGTTCCTTCGGTTTGGACTTGGCTGTACCGTTTCGGACTTCTTGTGACCGAAGGATAACTTGCTTTTTCTTTCTTTCTTTTTCTTTGTTTTTTTTTTCTTTTTTGTTTGAGCACACTTTACCATGTTAGTGTCCATTTTTCTTCACTTTAGGGGTTTCAATCCTCTTGTTGACTATACGCCTCCATATTCCCAAATTAATTGTTAGAATAATGTTGTGAAGGTCAAGAGAAAAGAAGTAAAAGGGCAAATTCAATGTCTTGTGCTTTAGACGGTCCATTTTATTTAGAAAAGATTTTGTAAGAATGGCTGGCTAAGGTTAGGTCTAGGTGTTTAAGTTTTTTGTCTAAGAAAACGTTTCCTTTTTTGTACTTGCGCCTTAGTTTATTTCCATTGCTTTTTATGGCTGGTTGACTTCCCTAGATCGCCCTTCGGGTTTTCGAACTAGGATATTGTGTTTTGGCCCTAACTTTTGTCTAGGTTCCTTCTTTTTGTTTTTGTTTAGGGAATCCTAACGGACCTTATTTTGTAACCCTAATTTTTGCCTAGGCTACCCTTTATTTTTGTTCAGGTGTCCTACCGGGTTGACCCTATCTTTTGCGTAGCCCCTTAGTGGGTTTCCTACTGGGTATTTTGCCCTTTTTTTCTTTTGGACTTTGGCTTCTATGGGCTTTTTTCTTTTTTTTTGTTATTATTTTTTTCACAATATTGGCGAAGCATGACTTTCTTTATGGTGAGGTAAAATCTTATTTTGTGCTTTTAATCAACTAGCTTGATTGTAATGGCAATGACAAATTTTGATTATTTGGATGCACTTTTTATTCTTCTCCTTTTTTTTCATTTACTTAGACAAGGTTATTGCGAGGTCTAGTCATGAAAGAGCAAGAAGAGAAGCAGATAGTAAGAAGTGTATTATTTATTAATTAATAAGGGAATATGTGCCCTAAAATGCCCGGGGGTCGGGCTAGCCCCGGGGGATAATCTCTAACAATCATTGGGTTTACATCCCTTAAGTGAAGAAAAAGATCTCCTAATGACTAGGGTAGCTCTTGACGCTTGTATCCCTCCGCTTCGGAATATCTGTTTGAGTGTGTGGAGGGGAGACTTCCCTTTTCTTCCTTCTGTTCGGCCCTTTGTAGGGTCATATCCTAGGCCACACTTGTAAGGATTATCTTTGAATTCTGGGGGTTCCCTCATGCCTTGGGAATCTGCCCCCAGTCCTTGGCCAGGATGGTAACCATGCTTCATCATCATGTGGGCTACCTTTGTGTTTTTGGGAAGTCTCTCTACGTTGGCAATTTTGAGCGCTTGAAAAGATGTTTCAAGGGCTTCTTCAGCCACATCCACATAAGGTTGGGTAGATGGTCCACTGATCAGGATATCGTCTTCTGCTTGGACCGTGACCATCTTGTCATCCACTATAAACTTGACTTTCTGGTGGAGCGTTGAAGGTACTGTCTTAGCGTCATGAATCCAAGGCCTGTCGAGGAGAAAACTATATGCCGGAGTAATATCCATTACATGGAAATCGACGTTGAAGATAGTGGGTCCAACTTGGATTGGCAAATTAACTTCTCCCACTACTTCTCGTTTTGATCCGTCGAAGGCTCGAACGATAGTGCTGCTTGGGCGCAGATGGGTTCCTTGGATAGTCAACTTGTCAAGTGTGCACTTGGGCATCACGTTTAGGGATGACCCGTTATCTACAAGAACTTTGGCGATGAGGTATTCCTAGCACTTGATGGAAATGCGCAAGGGCTTGTTGTGGTTTGATCCCTCGAGGGGGAGTTCTTCCTCTGTGAAGGTGAGGTGATCGCTTGCCATAATATGACCGACAATCCTCTCAACCTTTTCTTGGGATATGGTGTGAGGTACATGCGCTTCGCTCAAGCCTTCATCAGGGCGTTTCTGTGCGGTTTCGAGCTCATCATTAGAGATAATAGGGTTATCTTTGCAGGTGTATGATTGAGCTGGTCAATAATGGAATACTCGATTTGCCTTATGAACTGGAGTAATTCCTCTGTCTCCTCCTTGGATTCTTTATTTTCTTTTTCTTCGGTCTTTTTATTTTTTCCTTTATTTTTGGGGACGTCTTCTTGTAAGTCCTTGGGGGAGTAGACTCTTCCACTTCTAGTCATGCCCCCAATGCCGGCTATATTGGTGATATCCTCCTTTATTGGTGAAGATTCTCCATATATCCACGGTACAACTTTATTTGACTCGTAGGGGAAAGGACGTGGCATAAATAGTCGCACTGGTGTCCTTGCCCCCTCTTCCTTATTTTTGAGGACCAACGGTCGAGGCTTATTGTCCTCTTGTGGCGGGTCAACCGTTGGGGAAAGCTTGATTAGGAGTGGCTTTCTTTCCATTCTTCTGATTTGGAAGAGATGTCAGTTAATCCTTCCTTTTTATTATCTTATTTATTAATAGTGAAGGAGGGGAAGTTAAATATGTAAATGAATTATATGCATGCAAGTCGACAATTGTTGAATAAAGAAATTTCATTTATCACGTAGAAGGTGTACATTCCCTATTCCATACTACAAAGCAACTTTTGACAGAAACGGAAAAGCCTAAAGAAACCTACGAGCGGGTCTTGATCTCTATGTAATTCCCTTTCGGCTTCCCGGACATGACGAGACGAGCGCTTCACTTTGCTTTTGGACTGCCTGGCTCATATCTTTCACTGTACTTTTGAGCCTCTTTGATCTTCGCCTCGGGATATTGTAGTTTGAGTCCTCATGAGTTGTCTCATAGCTACTCTAGGTGAATAGGCTATGCAACCCTAAGTCCTATCAAGGGTATGTTCGGATAATCCCCACATTTGATGAGGACCGTATCGGGTCGGAACCAAGGGCATACCAAGATAAATGGTTGGCATTCCATTGTTCCAACTCATCCTTCCACTACGAGATTAAGCGTCGGTGGAGAGGGATTTTGGAGAAGCTCCTCAAAGGGTCGGGGAACATCCCCATGTGACTAGAGGCATAAAAATGTGTAATGCCCCACACAAAGAGTAGTGAAGAGCAACAACGAAGTGTTTTTCCTTGCTTTTGGCGGCAAAATTCCACCGAGAGCAAGGTGTCGGCAAGAATTGCAGGCAAGGGACTCTTTGAGTTCACGTCCCAGGCGAAGAAGGTGTCCATGACGGTTTGGTCCACTGTGTCGATGTGGAAGGGAAACAAGATTGTTCCAAATATGATTAAAGCCAGGGTTTTGTTAAAAGCGACCAATTCTTCCCTTTCAGCCAAAGTGGACAGATCGTCTTCTAACATTGAAACTTTCCAACCCTGGATTTTCCCTTTTTCTATCAGGGTAGTTTGCCAAAATGGTAGTCGGATGATGGCAGCGACTTGTGCTGTAGGAGTGTATGCCCAATGGCGGATATGGACCCCGGCTATTTTGCGACATTTTAGCATAATCTCGTACTCCTCCAAGGTGGGCACCATGTCGAATAGCAGAAATTGGAAGCAACACAGACTGAAGTTCCAGAAATGAACTAGTACCCTGATGAAAACTGGATTGACACAGATCTTCAGCAGGTCGAGGATCTGTCCACAGGATTTTTCGAAGTCGGAACAGACCTCTGGTGGCATTATTGCGCAAAGCCGTTCTATCTTCTCAGTATGGTATCGGGGAATGTCCACTTTCTTCAACTGTCTACTAGTTCCCTCCATTTTCTAAAACCAAGAATGCATGCTTTATGACTATGATGCTTATTGAATGAATGTGAGTGTTTATTTATCCTATTTATCATGTTTTATTTATACATGATGTATGGTATTTGTGTATATATATATATATATATATATATATTTTGGAAAAATAAACTACCTATAAGAATGATTTATGAGTATAATGTTTATGAATAAGGTCCCACTTATTGTTTTGAATTGGGTGTTTATTTTGATTTTTATTATTTTTATTTTATAGCCTTTTATCTCTTCTGTCGGACTGCGTGGCTACTTAGCTTACAAAGAACCTAAAACCAGGCTAGCTAAAAGGCAGACTGTTCGAGATAAAAATGGCTTAATGCCAAAGAATAATGTTTAGCGTCCCTTATCTCTTCTGTCAGACTGCATGGCTACTTAGCTTACAAAGAACATGAAACCAGGCTAGCTAAAAGGCAGACTGTCCGAGATAAGGGCGTTTATTGCGAAAAATGTTTTTTTGTGATTTTTTTATTGTTTGGTTATGCTATGCAACAAACAAATGCACACACAATTCAATCATCCGCGAACAGGCGAAAAGTCGTTTTAATCAGGAGGTAGGGTTTTCCTGCAGAAAAGTGCATTGGCGAAGGTAGGTTCTAATTGTTCTCACCAAGGCTAAGGCCCCCAAGGTGCCCCCATTATAGGGTCCCCACTCTCCAGCCTTCCGACCATGCTTAGCACTAAGGCCATAGTCAGTCTTTGTGCCAAAAGAGGAAGGTTATCACCTTGAGTGGTGGTTTCCAATCACACTGGTGGGCTCAAGGCCATCACTACAGCGAACCGTACCTGCCACCCACTCCCTATGGATTTCTCACTTGCCCTCGAGTATAGAGGGAACTGTTGTGTGCAAGGGTTTGTGTACAGTTTGTATTTCAAACAATTGCATAACAATAAACAAACAATAGTTATTAAAGCCAAGCATTAAAACATGTTATAATACAAGGTAGGGTAAAAGCGTGATTTCTTGGTTTATTTATTTAAGCTAGCCCATCACTAAATGGGATCAACTCTCTAGGCTTCCCCAGTGGAGTCGCCATCTGTCGCCGTCGTCATAAGAGGTGGTCGGAGCGACGCGATGGTTCCGACTTTCCAATTTTTGCGCTTTTTTGGTTATGGTTACAACGTCTTTAGGTTGTCCGATAACCGAGCTAAACCTAGGGGCGAGATTTTCGAAAAGGTGTTCTTGGATTGTCCGATAACCGGGCTAACCCAAGAACTAATTTTTAAGGGTTCTTATGGAGTCGTCACCGATGTTTTTACTGGAAACATCGAAAAAGGAGTAAAAAGGCGTTGGTTTTTGAAAACCAACTTTGGTCGTTAAAACTAAAGTTTAGGTAAGGGAGTTAGTTACGTGTAAGGGAAGTGTTAGTTCCCTTACGACGCCCCTTTCGGGTTCCCTATGATAGGCCAACTATTTAATAAATAAACTTGTGAAAAGATGCTTTTACCCTTTTATTTGCGGAATTAAAAGAATGACTACATGACCCTAATATCTATTACGCAATTTAATCATAAAAGTAAAGGCAATAAAGAAAGGGAGAATGAAGAAACCTCTGAAGCAAACTCTTTAATTAATTTCTTGAAAATTAGGGTGTGTTTTGGCAACCCTTCGCTCTTTACAACGTCGGAAAACTCTCAGAAAAGCTATAAATATCTCTAAGAAACTCTCAGAAACTCCAGAAATGCTTCGGAGGGGTTCTAGGAAGAGAATTTGAAGAAGTTGTAGAAGGGAAAGTGGAAGATCTGTGCAAAATGAGGGGGGGAGCGCTCACTATTTATAGGGATTCGCGCCTGTCAGGTCGAGACGACCGTCTCGTCTGACAAGGTCGAGACGGCCATCTCGCCATTCGGGACGGCGGTCTCGACTTGTAAAAGTGGCGAGACCGTCGTCTCGTTTGGCGAGACGGCGGTATCGACTTTCCCAAAAACAAGAAGGCCTTCTCGCCAAACGGGAGGGGGGTTTCGCCATTCGCAAGTGGTGAACAGGCGTCTCGTCAAACGAGACGGCGGTCTCGACTTGCTGGAATGGTGAGACGGCGGTCCTGAAAGGCGAGACGGCGGACTCGATCCCTGAAGGCGAAAATCCTTATTTTAATGCAGAAAATCCTTCCTATCCTATTATGGGGCCTAATAGTCTCTCCTAGTGGCTTCTTAGGCTTCATCCATCTTCGAATAGGAGGTCTTCTGGTCTTTATTATGACGTCGGACAAGATTTGGGGTCTACAAAGGGCTTGTAAATACATGAGGCATTTTCTCATCATTTTCATTTTTTTCATTCTTTTCCCTCTTCTATTTATTATTCTTTCAGAAATAAATGAATAATAAAATCTATGACTAAAATAGAACCTAAAACACATGATGTATGTGATTGATGAGTCTCTGTGGACCCTGGAAGCCGAAGGCGAATGGGTCGAGTCTGACAGTGAGCAGGGGACCATTTCTCTGGACATGCAAAGAATGTTGGAAAAAGAAGCACGCATTATACAACTGCATCAAGAAGAAACAAAAACTATCAATTTGGGAGAAGTGGATGATGAGAAAAAGATAAATATCGGCACCCAATTAGATAGTAGCGTAAGGGAGGGATTGACGCAACTCTTAAAGGAATATATGGATGTGTTCACTTGGTCCTATCATGACATGCCCGGGCTTGATACAAGTATAGTAGAGCATCGACTGCCATTAAAAGAAGGATTCCGACCTATGAAACAAAAACTCAGAAGAATCAAACAAGTTTGGTCCTTAATGATTAAAGAAGAGGTGCAAAGACAATTGGACGCCAATTTCCTGGTAGTGTCCAAATACCCTGAATGGTTGGCCAACATAGTGCCTGTCATAAAAAAGAACGGTAAGGTCAGGGTATGCGTGGACTATAGGGACCTCAATCGAGTAAGTCCAAATGACGACTTTCCCCTGCCACATATAGACACACTAGTAGACCATACCGCTACCAACACGCTTTATTACTTCATGGACGGGTATGCGGGGTACAATCAAATTGGCCATCGAGGACAGAGAAAAAACCTCTTTCATCACACCATGGGGTACCTTCTGCTATCCAGTAATTCCTTTCGGACTCAAGAATGCAGGGGCTACCTATCAAAGGGCTATGGTCACACTATTCCACGACATGATCCACAAGGAAATAGAAGTATACATGGATGATATGATCGCCAAGTCCAGAAACGAGATGGACCACATTCAATATCTCAAGAAGCTATTCGATTGACTTCGAAAGTATCAACTCAAATTGAACCCGACAAAATGTACTTTCAGAGTACGGTCAGGAAAACTCTTGGGGTTCATCGTCAGCAAAAGAGGAATCGAGGTGGACCCTGACAAAACCAAGGCAATTTTGGAAATGCCCCACCAAACATGGAAAAGGAGGTCAGAGGATTTCTGGGTCGAATCAACTATATTGCCCGTTTCATTGCACAGTTAACGAATAAATGCATACCCATCTTTAAACTGTTGTGTAAAAATCAACCAATGGTGTGGAATGAAGAATGCCAACAAGCGTTCGATAAAATCAAAACATACTTAACCAATCCGCCAGTATTGGTACCACCCGTTGAAGGAAGACCTCTGATCCTATATTTGTCAATACTCGAAGAGTCCATGGGATGTGTGCTCGGTCAACAAGACGAAACTGGGAAGAAGGAGTGAGCCATTTATTATCTCAGCAAAAAATTCCTAGATTATGAGATCCGTTATACACCATTCGAAAAGACCTATTGCGCATTGGTGTGGGTCACTCAGCATCTCCGACAATACATGGCTAGACACATGACATGGTTGGTCTCCAAAATGGACCCAATCAAGTACCTCTTCGAGAATCCCATTTTGAATGGAAGAATAGCTAGGTGGCAAGTGCTCCTCTCGGAGTTCGATATTGTTCATGTCACCCAGAAAGCTATTAAAGGTAGCCCCTTAGCAGACTATCTGGCCCATGGAACAACAAACGAATATCAGTCCCTATAGGACGACTTTCCCGATGAAAATATCATGCACATTGAACACGAAGAGGCCAAAGAAGAGGCATGGACCATGTTCTTCGACATAGCCTCAGACATGCTCGGACACGGGATAGGAACTATTCTGATATCCCCTGAAAAGAAATATATCCCCGTAACGGCCAGGTTGAATTTTGATTGTACTAACAACATGGTCGAAAATGAAGCGTGCGCACTAGGAATCCAAGCAGCTCTAGATCATGGGGTTACCAAGCTCAAAGTCTTCGGCGATTCATCCCTTGTCATCTATCAACTTAAGGGTGAATGGGAAACCCGAAACTCTAAATTAATCCCATATCTAGAGCACATCCGTGACTTAGTGTCGAGAATGGAAAGCATCACCTTCAAGTATGTTCCTTGGGACGACAATCAATTTGCTGACGCCCTCGCCACTCTATCATCCATGTTCTCTTTGGATCAAGAGCATGAGATGCCAACCATTCAAATCAAGCTACATGACAAACAAGCTTTTTGCATGACAGTAAATGGCGAGCGTGATCAAAATCCCTGGTATCACGACATCAAGCAATACCTCACGAAGGGCGAATACCCCGAAGGAATTAACGACAATGATAAAAGGACCATTCATAAAAGGGCAGTAGGGTTCACATTGATTGAAGAAAACCTCTACAAAAAGAGCTTCGATTCCATTCTCTTAAGATGTGTGGACCATGAAGAAGCCCAAACCTTGATAAAAGAAATTCACAAAGGAGCTTTTGGGACCCATGCACCTGGGCATGTCATGGCAAAGAAAATCTTAAGGGCAGGGTATTTCTGGTCCACAATGGAGGCCGATTGTCACCAATATGCTAAAAAATGTCACAAGTGCCAAATCTATGCCGATGATATTCGCGTGCCGCCCGCACCTCTTAGCACCCTGGCCACACCATGGCCATTCTCTATGTGGGGCATGGACGTCATCGGACCCATCGATCCCAAAGCATCTAATGGTCACTGTTTTATCTTGGTAGCCATTGACTATTTCACCAAATGGGTTGAGGCAGCATCATACGCACACGTGACTAGAAAAGTGGTGACCACCTTCATCAAGAAAAATATTCTATGTCAGTACGGCATCCCCCATCGACTCATTACTGATAATGGGACCAACCTCAATAATAAAATGATGGAGGAATTATGTCAAGATTTCAAAATTCAGCACCACAATTCCTCTCCATACCGACCTAAGATGAACGGTGTAGTAGAAGCAGCCAATAAGAACATCAAGAGAATCATCCAAAAGATGGTGATAACTTACAAGGATTGGCATGAAATTCTCCCCTTTGCCTTGCACGGTTATCGAACTTCTATACGAACCTCCACAGGGGCCACTCTGTTTTCCCTCGTATATGGCATGGAGGTCGTACTACCAGTAGAAGTTGAAATATCCTCCCTGCGAGTTGTTATGGAAGCGAAATTGACAGAAGCAGAATGGGTCCAAAACCGGTACGATCAGCTGAACCTAATCGAAGAAAAATGGTTGGACGCCATATGTCGAGGACAAATTTATCAAAAGAAAATCAAGGAAGCCTACGACAAGAAAATCAACCCCCGCACTTTTCGAGAAGGGGATCTGGTAATAAAGAAATTGCTTCTAGCCCAAAAAGATAAAATTGGAAAATGGGCAGCAAACTACAAAGGACCCTTTGTGGTCAAGCGAGCCTTCTCAGGAGGATCCTTTATCCTCACTGACATGGACGGAGAAGAGCTTCGACATCCAGTTAACTCAGATGCAGTGAAAAAATACTATGCTTAAAGACGTTGCTCACAACCTGTCAGGATGAAAACTCGCAAAGAGCATCTTGGGAAAAAGATAGGGTCCGTATTCCTCGCTAGGATACGTCCTAGGCAAAATTTGGAGGTTCAAAAAAAAAAAAAAAGAAGAGGAGCAATGATTACCTTAGCCGAAAACCGCAAGGCGACTAAGGTAATACCTTCCCGGAAGCAAGCAGACTTCGAATGATCTTCACTCCGAGCTCGAGCATCTCAATTGAAGCAACCAGGAAAAACAGAGAAACAAAAATCAGGGACATGATTGTTATATCCTATACAGTTTAGCCAAGCTTGGCCAGCTCTGCTTATAAATTCCTTTGTAAATCCTTATGTAAAAATTAACCACTTGTTTATATCAATAAAAATTGTCTCCCTTTTCTTGACCAACTTATGAAAATGCCTTTGTATTAACGAAACATGAGCATGCATAAAAAGCCAATACGAGAAAGCACAAGAAAAGAAAAAGCAAAGGATCAAAATAAACAGAGCCTACTAGGACAATCTTAGGCAAAAATAGGGCAGCCTGCTAGATCGAAAACCCACAAAGGGAGGTCTAGGCAAAAGTTAAGGCCTTCATAAAAAGAAAAAAGCTCGCTAAGATACCCTAGGCAAAAATTAAGGTAGTCTGCTAGATCGAAAACCCGCAAAGGGCGATCTAGGAAAACATAGGGCTAAAATAAAAACAAGGACCTGTCAGAATAGTCACGAAAAACAAGAATACCAGTCGCTTTCTAGGTGCCCAAACTAAAAAATAGATTGCATTTTGAGCATCAACGCACACATAGTCGCACAAAGATGACTTTGTCAAAATCAAAACAAACAAATATGCTTCAAGCAAATAAAAACAAAAGAGCATTCATGTAAGAAAATTAGCTTTGTGCTTGCATTCGAAAAACAGGAAACACCCTAAGGAATCCCTGTAAGACTTCACCGACTCTACCAAAAACATACAACATACAAAAGAGTTTTTCGACGAACAGCAAAGTCGAACTACAAAACAAGACTCCCCGACAAAAATCGGACGACTATTCCAGAAAAGTCAAAAACAAAGACAAGAGAACACATCTCAAACCGGCGCATGAGCTACTGAGCAGTAAGCCGCCGCCACCACCAGTCCTACGCAGTGGACTATACCAGCTTGATGGGGGGTTCATACCCATCAACTTGCACACGAAGTGCGCCTGATCTGCACACGAGCCAGACCAGTAAGTCGCAACTACCAACCTGATGGGGGGGTTTATACTCATCCATACCGACGCACAGTAAACTGTAACTACCAGGCTGATGGGGGGTTTATACCCATCAACCGAAGGATCGACTACCATCAGAAGGAGTATCCTGAGGTTCTACCATGTGTCAACGAAAGGGATCGGCTACTGTCAGAAGGAGCATCCTGGAGGCGCACAACACATTTTTCCCCAGAGGATCAGCCACTGCAAGACGGAGCATCCGAAGGGTAACAGAGCAAGAGGGTTAACTCCTTCACCCTCTAGCCGATCTTCTTGGCACAATAGGCCAACAGTCGGCTAGTCAGGTGAAGGAGGGGGGCAATTGTAGACCCTAAATCTTGCCGGTCTCAAAATAAGAGGAGAAGACCTCCAATTCGAAGATGGACAAAGCCTAAAAAGCCACTAGGAGAGACTATTAGGCCCCATATTAGAGTAGGAAGGTTTTTCTATACAAAAATAAGGATTTTTGCCTTCAGGGGTCGAGACCACCGTCTCGACCAATGGTAAGTCGAGACCGTCGTCTCGTTTGGTGAGACGGACGTCTCGCCACTTACCATTGGTGAGACCCCCCTCCCGTTTGGCGAGATGGCCCTCTCGCCACTTGGCAAGTCGAGACCGCCGTCTCACCAAACGAGACTGCTGACGCCACTTATTCAAGTCGAGACTGTCGTCCCGAATGGCGACACCGTTGTCTGGACCTTGCCAGTCGAGACCGCCGTATCGACCTGACAGGCGCGAATCCCTATAAATAGTGAGCGCTCTCCCCTTCATTTCACACAGTTCTTCCACTTCTCCTGCACTTTCTCAAAATTCTTCTCCTAGAGCCCCTCCGAAGCATTTTCGGAGTTTCTGAGTGCTTAAGAGAGATTTTTATAGCATTTTGAGCGAGATTTCGACATTGTAAGAGCGAAGGGCTACCAAAACACACCCTAATTTTTACAAGAATCAATCAAAAGCTTGCTTCAGAGCTTTCTTCATTCTCCTTCCATCTCTTTTATCGCTTTATTACTTGTATACACATTAACTAGGGCCATGCAGTCATCATTTTAATTCCGCAAATAAAAGGGTAAAAGCGTCGTTTCAAAAAGTTTATTTACAAAACAACTAGCCTATCATAGGGAACCCGAAAGGGGCGTCGTAAGATAACTAATACTTCCCTTACACGTAACTAACTCCCTTACCCAACTATTGTTTTAACGACCAAAGTTGTTCTTAGGTCAGTTCGGTTATCGAACCATCTAAGAACACCCTTTCGAAAACCTCGCCCTTAGGTTCAACCCGCTTATTGGACAACCTAAAGGCGTTGTAACCTCACCCATAAAAATGCGAAAAATGGGAAGTCGAAACCATCGCGTCGCTCTGACCGCCTCTTTTTGACGGCAGTGACAATGTCCCAGCAGGAATCTCAACAACAAGCATCTCTTCATCAGAATCTTGAGCATCTTCAGCCATGCTGGGAGCATCATCTTTGTGAACGTAAATTCCATTTACACACACCATTTGTAGCTGAGTGAGTGTACTGTCAAGCATTCGATTTGAATTTATTGTCCTGACCCTTTGCTCTCCTTGAACATTTACTCACTTGTATTCTAAGATATGAGAAATAAGAAGAGCATATGGGATTTTAAAGGTTGGATGACGCTTAGCTTTAAGCATGGTCATAGTGACAAGACTACCCAAATCAATTGGCTCATTATTCATGATGACATGAATAATGCGAAGATCAATAGATGGACATTGTGTTGAACATTCAAGGACTTGATGTTAGACTTGATGGACATGAAGCTTGTTGATTTTGATGATGATTCAAGAACTCAAGAACGTAGAGAGTTGAAGACTTGTTTTATAGTGTAATAACTCTGTTTTAATTAGATTGAGTCTGTAATATTAGAGTTTGAGATAACCGGTACATAGTCTGCACCTTAGAAGCTTCAAAAAGCTCAATTTTATCAAAGTGCCTCGGCTTTAATCGATTAAATGGTGAAATAATCGATTAAAACAGTGAGAAAAACCATTTTCTGTATCTGCTCACTGGTTTAATCGATTAACACACCTGTTAATTGATTAACAGACCTGTTAATTGATTAACAGGCCTATTAATCGATTAACAGGTCTTTTAATAGATTAAAATAGAGAGTTTTGGGGTTATTTTGATTTTGACTCTGTAATAATCGATTAACACTTCATTTAATCGATTATTTCAGTCAGATTTTGATTTTTAATTTCAAATCAACCCTATTTTCGAAAACCCTAATTCCAAGACTCCTAGTTTCGAAAATCCCAATTCCCAAACCCTAATTTCTCTACTTAAGCTTCTCTATGGCACTCAGAAAATAAGAACAACCTTTTTCATACAAAAGTTAAGTGCTGTGAGTGCCAGAGAACTGTTTGTTGCAAGAAAAAGGGGCTTTTGGAACCTGGTGTGGGCTAGAAGCGATAAGAATCACTAAGTGGAGTTATTAGTGGATTGTGTGTTGTGCCGTCTCTAGGGAAAGTCTGTTCTTCATCTCTTGTGGATTTCAAGAGAGGTGTTTTCTTTACTTTATCTTTTCCATTGTAATCTGTTTGTAACAACTTTGATTATAGTGACAAGTGTTAATCCTCTGTTTGAGTGATTAGCAATCGGACGTAGGGTCTTTTGATCCGAACCAAGTATAAATCTCTTGTGTAAGACTCTATCTCTTTCTCTATTTACATTTACACAGTTTTTAATTGGTAAAATTTGGGGAAAATTTTGAAAACCTAATTTTTGTTAAGAAACCAATTCACCCCCCCTCTTGGTTTTTGTCCGACCACGCGAACATTCCACTGCGCGATTCTAACAAGTGGTATCAGAGCTTGCTTTGATAGTCATTCAAACTTTTCAAAAATGGCCGGACAAAATCAAACTTTTGTCGAAGGTGCATCTATCAACAGACCCCCACTTTTTGCGGGTCAAAATTATCCTTTCTGGAAAGTAAGAATGCAAATCTTTTTTGAGTCTGTTGATAGAGGCATTTGAGACGCTATTTTAAACGGTCCTTATATTCCTAAAGTTACTGAGAACGGTGTTGACGTTCCTAAACCTTTTTCTAGATGGACAACAGAAGAAAATAGAAAAGCATTATTTGACGTTAGGGCTAGAAATATAATTTCATCTGCTTTAATCCTTGACGAGTTTTACAGGATTTCATTTTGTAAAAGTGCTTAGGAGATGTGGGAAATGCTAAGAGTGACCCACGAAGGTACCGACGATGTTAAAAGAGCAAGGAAAAATTCTCTAATCCAAGAATACGAGATGTTTCGGATGCAACAAGGCGAAACGATATTTGACGTTCAAAAGCATTTCACTCATATTGTGAACCATCTCACCGGATTAGGTAAAATATTTGACGTTGATGAATTGAATGTTAAAATTTTAAAATCTTTGGATAGGAAATGGCAACCTAAGGTGACGGCCATCTCGGAGTCACAAAATCTTTCCACAATGTCTATGGCGACGCTCTTTGGAAAGCTTAGAGAGCATGAGCTTGAACTTGGAAGGCTAAATGAAGAAGAAGGACAATATCAAAAGAAGAACCAAGCCTTCAAAACCGAAATTTCCAAAGGTAAAAATAAAAAGGAAGAAGAAGACTCGGAGAACGAAGAAGAAGAATTGAGTCTTATGATAAAGAAGTTCACCAAATTCATGAAAGCGAAAGGAAGACATCCGAGCATTGTAGGGCACATATTTCCCTATTAATTACAAAGAATGTCATTCTTACTATCTGCTTCTCTTCTTGCTATTAATGTCTAAACCTCATTAATAACCATGTTTAAGCAAACGTTTTCAAAAGTGCGTCAAAGTAAATGCGCCATTAAAAAATCCATCACCACCGATTGACTAGAAACATAAAATAAAAGTTTCACCTCGTCATAAATAAAGTCGTGTTTCACCAATGTTGTGCAAAAAGAAAACAAAAATCAAAAGAAGCCCATAGAAGCTAAAGGCCAAAAAAAAAAGGGCAAGATACCCGGTAGGAAACCCACAAAAGGGGGCTACGCAAAAGTTAGGGTAAACCTGCTAGGAAACCTGAACAACCATAAAGGGTAGCCTAGGCAAAAATTAGGGTTACAAAATGAAGTCCGCTAGGTTTCCAAAGCAAGAAAAAAGAAACCTAGACAAAAGTTAGGACAAAACAAAACACAACATCCTAAGCTGAAAACCCAAAGGGCAGACTAGGGAAGTCAATCAGTCATAGCAAGCGCCATAGAATAAGACGCCACTCCATAAACAAAACGTTGTTTAAACTAGCCTAAACACTCTAACCAACCTTGGCTAGCCGTGCTTACAAAAACCATTTTTTGTCAAAATAAAACAATTCTAAAACACAAGACTTTGAATTAAATATCCTTTTCTTTCTCTTCTCTTGACCCTTACCACTACGGCATTCTAGTAAGTAGTAGGGAAATGTGGAGATTGTAATCAATAGGAGGATTGACACCCCCAAGGAAAGGGAGGGGCGCACTGACATGGCAAGTCGCTCTACAATTAACACAATCATTCTTCGGTCATGAAAAAAAATCGAGACGGCAAAATCGGTACAATCCATCCTGTCGATGAAAGCACATAACGTCAGAAGCTCATTAGAAGTAAAATCACATTGGTTAATCCTTTTGAAAAATTAATTAAAATAGTATTGTAGGATGCATATCGCAAACATTGCATGCATATGATAAGCTCCTATCTCTCGAAAAAAAGAAGAGAAAGAAAAAATGACAATAAAAAGAATAATGTCTGCTAGGAGATTCTTAGGCAAAAGTTAGGGTAGCCCACTAGATCAAAAACCCGCAAAGGGCGGTCTAGGCAAAAGTTAGGGCATTCATAAAAAAGGAAAAAGCCCGCTAAGATATCCTAGGAAAAAATTAAGGCAGCCCGCTAGACCCAAAACCCCAAAAGGGCGGTCTAGGCAAAAGATAGGGCTAAACCAAAAAATGAATAAAAGAGAGGGGCCCTTCATTATAATCATAAAAAGTCCAGCAGGAGAATGTCAGTCACTTTTCCAGATGCATCAATCAATAAGAATAGATTGCATTTAGGGCATCCACACACAAGTAGTCGCACAAAACGACTTTGTCAATGTAAAAAAATGAAAGAAATAAAAATTACTTCAGACAAATAACAAAAAACGAAAAGCATTTGTGCATATAAGGAGACTAGCTCCATGTTTGTGATTGAAAACAGGATCACTGAGATTGAGTCTCCAAATAATGCCCTCAAGAAAATAGAGCAAGTCGTCAATCAAGCGACTCAACAGAATAAGAGCTTTTGAAAATCAAGAGCTCTAGCTACCATCCTTCTACCCAGAAAAGAAGGCACAAGAAAGTAATAAGTCTCCAAGCATTGCTCTCCCTCAAGAAAGAAGAGCGAGTTATCATAAGAAGCTTCCAGAAGCCAAAGCTTCGATCATCACCCAATAAAAGAGGGCACAATCATCAGACATCATAAAAGAAAAGCCGACGGAAAGGCTTAGTCATCCCCAAGAGGATCCCTTCCTACTCCGAAGGCAAAACAAAAACACTCCTCACGGCTCAGCATTACCACTACATGAGTCATCGAGCACACTCACCCAAAGTCTCCTCCACACTCTCCAATGAAGAATAAAGGCTTCAAGAGCCCATCATCATCAACAGTCAAAACAGTCCAAACCATCAAGGGCTCAACAAAAAGAAAGAAGAGAAGAAGAATAGAAAAAAAATAGAAAGAGATTATCCTTCGGTCACAAGAAGTTCGGCATGGTACAACCAAGAGTAAACACGGCAAATCAGAGGGCATTCGGCACAACAAGACACGTCGGTTAAGTCCTTCTGAAAAAATTAACTAAAGTAGGCATTATAGGACATCAAACATAAAAAGATTACATGCATAAAATGTTTTTGAACCAGGTCCTATTTTCTTATTCAAAAAAAAAAAAACCCTGAAAATTCGAGACGGCCGTCTGGGATTTCCAGACCGCCGTCTCGGTCCTCTGCAAGTCGAGATCGCCGTCTCGACCTACGAGACCGCCGTCTCGACTTTGGAAAAATCGAGACCGCCATCTCGCTTGGCGAGACGGCCGTCTCATTTGGACCCAAAGTCGAGACCGCCGTCTCAACTCTCTGCACTCCAGAACCCTCCAACTCTCAGATCTACCACTTCCAAGCTCTTCCGGGTCAATATGTTCCGTGGAAACCCCTCCAGGAAGAGAAGAGGCACTGTCGGTGCCAGCAGTTCTTCGGCACCAGCCCCTCAAGACCCTACTCAGCTGTCGCCGCAGCACCGGGCCCGCCTTGAGCACATCCGGGATTATTCTTGGCACCCCATGTTCAGACTGGACTTTGGCATCCTCGCCGAGTTCGGGTAGGAGGACGATGTTCGGGCCCACATAGACTGGATTGGGTGGGGATTCTTGCTGCAGCCTCCACCTACCCACGTGTACCCTCAAGCGGTACTGGAGTTCTTGGCCTCCATCTCCTACGCTGAGGCTCCCTCCATGGTCTCGGGCCTGCCACCCACCAAGATGGTGAATTACTTTATGGGTGGGGAATACCGGACTACCACCCTTGACGAATTCAATGTGAGCATTGGATTTGTCCGGCCCGAGGACGTGCTCACCCGGGGATACCGGGAGGCCATCTGCAGCCGCCCCGCCAGCCTCACCACAACCGAGATGTGGCAGGAACTCACCAGGGCGCCTACGCTACCCATGCTAATGAAGGGTTCTGCGCTCCCTCCAGCCCTCCGAATTTGCCACAAGCTGCTGGCTGGGACTGTCCACGGGAGGAAGGAGAGTCAGGGTAACATAACCCTCCCAGACCTCTTTGTACTTTATTGCATGAGCCAGAGGCGGCGCTGCAACCCTGGCTACTTTTTCCTGAGGGCCCTTAAGGACTTCGGGAGCAGACCAGTGGGAGCCATCCTCGTGGCCCCTCTTATCACTCCCCTGGCAGAGAAATGGGGATGCGCCGGCCGAGAAGAACTGGCCCCTAGCCTCCGATCCGAATCCATCAATGGATCGATCCTGGTCAGCATGGGGATGCTGATGCGCCGAGGGACCCAGTTAGTCCTTCATCCCTCCCTGGACTTCGCGCTGGACCTCCAGGACATCGTGGTAATGCACGATCTTCCGACACCTCTCGATTTCCAACAGGCTCAGCAACACCCCCCGCAATACACAGATGACTTTACTGGCGTAAACCGCAAAATCAACGATTTGCGCCAGCAATTCAATCAAATGTCTGTGCGGCAAGAAGCCTTCGACACCCGGCTGGAGACGTTATACCAATATCAGCAGGGAATGCGGCAGGAATGGACAACATTCCAGCAAAGGTACGATGACGAAGCCCGGGAGCAAGCAGAATTTTGGGAACACATGTACCAGCAATTCCCTCATCGCGGATCGTCTCCAGAAGATAGCCCTTAGGGATAGTGCTTGAAATGAATGTAATAAAATTTTCCCATATGAATAAAATTTGTTTCACGCATTCATTGCCAACCTTTTTTTTTCAAAAAGTCAGCGTAACCAAAAGAGTCTAAAAGTAAAAAGACGTACGCTCAAGAAAAAAAGCCAAAATCCTAAGTCGCGAGAAAAAAGATAAAACCGCGAGAAAAAGGCAGGATTAAGACAAGCCATCACCTTGACCAATAGAATTCGACAACCAAGAGTCGAACACAAACAAAGATTGCCCGGCCAACCAACAAGAGTCGGGAGATCATCACCACACAAAAAAAAAAGAAAAAAAAAAATCAAAATCAAAAGAACCCCCAGCGGACAAACAAGCTAGATAAGCACCTACAAAATCCCTGATGCAGACCGGACGACAATATCTCCAAAGAAGACCAATAAAAAATACATCTCAACAGCCGACGCATGAGCTAGAGCAGTAAGCCGCCACCACAACCAAAGGATCAGCTACCGCAAGAAGGAGCATCCAGAGGCACAACACCAGATGGGGGTGTATACTCATCGGGCCTTACAAAAGGGGGCTCACTGGACGGGGGTTCATACTCATCAAGCACCAGATGGGGGTGTATACTCATCAGGCCTTACAAAAGGGGGCTTACCGGGCGAGGGTTCATACTCGTCAAACCAGATGGGGGTTTGTACTCATCAGCCGAAGGGATCAGCTATCGCCAGAAGAAGCATCCTAGAAGCACACCTTTCCCCAAAAGATCAACCGCCGCAAGACGGAACATCCGAAGGGTAACTGGGCAAGAGGGTCAACTCCTTTACCTTCCTGTCGATCTGTCTGGCACAACAAGCCAACAGCCGACTAGTCAGGTAATGGGGGGGTAGCTGTAGACCCCAAATCTTGCCCGGTCTCACAATAAAGATCAGAAGACCTCCTTTTCGAAGATGGACGAAGCCTAAGAAGCCACTAGGAGAGACTATTAGGCGCCATACTAGGATAGGAGGGATTTTTGGCACAAAAATAAGGATTTTCGCCTTTTAGGATCGAGACCGCCGTCTCGCCTTGCACAAGTGGCAAGACCGCCATCTCGTTTGGCGAGACGGCCGTCTCGCCACTCGCGAAAGGCGAGACGGCCGTCTCGCCACTCGCGAAAGGCGAGACCGCCGTCTCGCCACCTGTGAAAGGCGAGACCGTCGTCTCGCCATTCCTGCAAGACAAGACGGCCGTCTGGAATGTCGAGACGGTCGTCTCGACCTTGTCAGATGAGACGGCCGTCTCGACCTGACAGGCGCAAATCCCTATAAATAGGGCCTCCCTTCCCCTCATTTCACATAGTTTTCTCACTCTCTCTCTCTAGTCACATCAAGAGTTTCTCTCTCTAGAATCCCTCCGATGCATTTCCGGAGCTTCTGAGTGTCTTTAGAGTGTTTTTAGAGCGTTTTGAGAGGTTTTCGATGCCGTGTAGAGTGAAGGGTTGCCGCAAAGCACCCTATTTTTGAAGAATTAAATAGAAAGCTTGCTTCGGAGGTCTCTAATCTCTTTCTCTACCTTTTACTGCTTTATTTAAATTATGCAATAGACATTAGGGTCATGTAGTCGTAATCTTTAAATTCCGCAAAATAAAAGGGCAAAAGCGTATTTTTTCGGTTTATTTATCAACAGAATAGTTGGCCTATGATAGGGAACTCGAAAGGGGCGTCGTAAAGGAACTAACACTTCCTTTACGCGTAACTAACTCCCTTACCCAACTCTGGTTCTAACGACCAAAGTTGGTTTTTCGAAAACCAACGCCTTTTAAACTCCTTTTCCGATGTTTCCGGTAAAAACATCGGTGGCGACTCCAGAGAACCCTCAAAACTAGCTCTTGGATTAGCCCGGTTATCGGACAATCCAAGAGCACCCTTTTGAAAACCTCGCCCTCAGGTTCAACCCAGTTATCGGACAACCTAAAGGCATTGTAACCACCAATAAAAAACGCGAAAATCAAGAGAGTCGGAAACCATCGTGTCGCTTCGACCGCCCTCGTTTTGATGGCGGCGACAACTAAGATAATGCAGGAAGAATTTGAAATGTCTATGATGGGAGAATTGACATTCTTCCTTGGACTACAAATCAAGCAACTTAAATATGGCATTTTCATCTCTCAAACCAAATACTGCAAAGAGATCCTTAAAAAGTGTGGAATGGACACCTCAAAGGAAGCTAACACACCCATGGGAACTTCATGCTATCTAGACAAGGATGAATCAGGTTTGGAAGTTAATCAATCTATGTATAGAGGTATGATAGGTTCACTGTTATACTTAACTGCTAGTAGACCTGATATTATGCATTCTGTCTGTGTGTGTGCTAGATTTCAGGCTTGTCCAAAAGAATCTCACCTAATTGCAGTAAAACATATTTTAAAATATTTAAAAGGAACTACTGGTTTTGGATTATGGTATCCATCCGATGCTTGTACTAGTTTAATAGGATATTCGATGCTCGATTATGGTGGATGAAAAATTGATAGAAAAAGTACTAGTGGGACATGTCATTTGTTAGGTTCATCCTTAGTATCTTGGCATTCTAAGAAACAAGCTTGTGTTGCTTTATCTACCACTGAAGCTGAATATATTGCAGCTGGTAATTGTTGTGTTCAAATTCTGTGGATGAAACAATAGTTAGAAGATTATAGTATATTTTTAAATGACATACCTTTGATGTGTGATAATACGAGTGCAATTAATCTTACTAAGAATCCAGTAATGCACTCTAGGACTAAGCATATTGAAATTAGACATCACTTTTTGAGAGATCATATCAGCAAAGGAAACTGTAAAATAGAGTACGTTGATACAAAGCATCAATTAGCAGATATTTTTACTAAGCCTCTCGCCAAGGATAGATTCTATGATCTTAGAAGAGACTTAGGGATACTAGAAATAGCTTAAACTCTGCTTAATCAGACAGTTTTTGGATGATTGTAAGGATATAATTCATTATACAGGATGTTAATAGTTTATCATGTGTAAAAACCTCAAAAATTTGATGTACTCTCTGGAATAATCGATTAATTGGAGTTATAATCGATTATTTGCATCCAAAACACCCAAAACATGACATTCCTCTCTGGATTAATCGATTAATTCGTCCATTAATCGATTAAAACCAGTGTTAATCGATTAACAACCCAAATTAATCGATTAAATGGGTCTGGTAGTGGTTTAATCGATTAATTTGAGTTTTAACCGATTAAACCTGGCAAGTTTGGATTCCTAGCCATTGCCAACGACTATCTTGACCCTTCTTCACTTCCATATGACCGTTAGACATGCTTGGTTATAAATAGGAACCTCCATTTCACTTCTACTCACTTCTATCTCTTGAAATCAAATCCAAAGTGATGATGATATTAGAGAAGATTCTATTAACGTGTATGGTGAGTTAGATGATTTTGACAAGATCTTAGCTTATCGTTCTTTTCTACGAAACCCCTCCATGGAGATTGGGCGTCTCCTTCTAGCTGGACCTTTGAAGAAGGAGGAACACATGATTTTACATTTACTTGTCTGGATCCTATGTCCCCGGGCTACGAATCATGCTCAATGTTCTTCAATTGATCTTCGTATTATTCATGCCATAATGAATAATGAGCCTTTAGATTGGGGTGTTCTTGTCACCATGACTATGTTAAAAGCCAAACGCCATCCCACCTTCAAAATTCCATATGCTCTCCTTGTCTCTCGCATCCTTGAATACAAAGGAGTAAATGTCGAAGGTGAACAAACAGTACGAACAAATAACTTGAATCGTATGCTAGACAACACATTGATCCAACTACAAATGGTGTGTGTCAACGATATTTATGTTCACAAGGATGACGTTGCAAATGAAGGTGATGATAATGAAGATTCTAATGAAGATATACCTCCTGCTGCTGAGGTTCCCTTTGATCAAATCCAAAGTGTTGGAACTTCCTCTGCTCATCATGAAACTCGACAATCCATGGAAGACATGTTGTCTGATATGAATCAGAGGATGCAGGCATTCTTCACTCTTTCTGGCGTACGACATGAGGAAATAATTCGCCGTATATCTGATGTAGATGATAAAGTGTGTCATTTAGAAAATAGATTTGATGCACACTTTCATAGTGATGATAGTGAAGAATTTTAAATTTGATTGTTATTTTCTTGTTATATTGTAATGATTATTTCTGAAATAAAATGTGATGTTCTTTTAATGCTTTGATTGAGAGGGGGTTATCTCCAAGTTATGCATATTTTGAGGGGGAGCCCTTATGATTGTTATTGAAGCATGATTTCAATTTTTGATTATAATCAAAATAGGGGGAGAAATATTTAAAGCCTAATATTATTGTTTTTAAATATTACCTGGTATGTTTAATGTTTTTGTTAGTATGACAGATAAAACAGGTTATTACAAGGTTTTAAAAGAAAATTTTGATCATCATCAAAAAGGGGGAGATTGTTGAACATTCAAGGACTTGATGTTAGACTTGATGGACATGAAGCTTGTTGATTTTGATGATGATTCAAGAACTCAAGAACGTAGAGAGTTGAAGACTTGTTTTATAGTGTAATAACTCTATTTTAATTAGATTGAGTCTGTAATATTAGAGTTTGAGATAGTCGGTACATAGTCTGCACCTTAGAAGCTTCAAAAAGCTCAATTTTATCAAAGTGCCTTGGCTTTAATCGATTAAATAGTGAAATAATCGATTAAAACAGTGAGAGAAACCATTTTCTGTATCTGTTCATTGTAGACCCCTAATTTTGCCCGGCCTCTCAAAATAAAGGCTAGGGAAACTTCACACAAATAAAGTTCACCCGGCCGCATATCAAAAAACCGAGAAAGACCTCCCGCAACAAAACGGAGTTCACCTATCCACACAATAAAGACTAAAGAGACTTCCTACACGAAGATAAAGCTCGCCCGGCATCTTAATAAGGGTCAAGAAGACTTCCTATAAGAAGATCAAGCTTCAACGGACACCTATCGGCATCAAACAATGTCCAAAAATAGCAAGGAAAGCTTCCCGAGGTCCCAGAACACAAAAACTGGACAAAACAGGTCGAGACCACCGTCCCAGAGTTGGGACGACCGTCCCAACTATCCTGGCACAAGTGAGACGCGCGTCCCACATGTGGGACGGCCGTCCCACTTCCCAGGGGGTCCCAGCCTGTGTAAAAAATGCATTTGGGACGGCCGTCCCAACCCAGACGGCCGTCCCGGCCCAGACGGCCTTCCCAGATGTGCCAGGCAACGAAAACTATAAATAGGAGGCTCATTTGGCACTTTTTCACACCTCAGACACCCCAGACAACTCCAAGACTTGTCTTCTTCTCTCCCTCCTTCGAATGATCTCTCTGATTGCCTTTAATAGGTAACAATCAGTTAAGGAATATGTATTCCGGCATTCGATTCTTCTAGAAAATTTTAGTCGAGTCGAGTTTATTCGAGAGGAGAGTCGTTGTAGAGTGAAGGATTGCCGCAAAGCGTCCTCTGTGTAAAAGACTTATAATATAAAGCTTGCTTCGGAGGTTCTTCTCAATTCTCTTCCCTTTTACTGCTTTATTTACTGCTTTCTGTATGCAATGTAGATAAACCATGTAAATAGCCATATTTAAATACTGTACGAATAAAATAGGGTAATAGCGTAATTTCTTGTAATCTTTACTTAAATGAATTAATCCGTCATAGGAAACCCGAAAGGGGCGTTGTGGGGTGCTAATACCTTCCCCACACGTAACTAACTCCCTTACCCAACTCTGGTTATAATGACCAAGTTTGGTTTTTATTAAAATCAATGCCTTTTTCTCCTTTTCCAATGTTTATGGTTAAAACATTGGTGGCGACTCCAAAAGAACCCTTTTCGAAAACCTTGCTTCTATTAGAGGATAGTTCAGCGTTGAGCGCCTTGGAAGCAATGAACATATTTTTAACAAAAAATGCGAGTCTAAACCATCTTTTCACGACCGCTCGCATTAACGTTCGAGATGTCCTAAGACGTCAGAACGGACGGTGGCGACAGGCTGCAACTACCAGCCTGATGGGGAGTTTATACTCATCCAGTCCTACGTACAATGGGTTGTAACTACCAGCCTGATGGGGGGTTTATACTCATCAACCGAAGGATCGGCTACCGTCAAAAGGAGTATCCTAAGGTTCTACCATGTGTCAACCAAAGGGATCAGCTACCGCAAGAAGGAGTATTCTGGAGGCACACAACACACTTTTCCCTAGAGGATCAACCACCGCAATACAGAGCATCCGAAGGACAACTGGGCAAGAGGGTTAACTCCTTCACCCTCCAGCCGATCTTCTTAGCACAACATGCCAACAGTCGGCTAGTCAGATGAAGAAGGGGCAGCTGTAGACCCCAAATCTTGCCCGGCCTCAAAATAAAGAGCAGAAGACCTCCTATTCGAAGGTGGACAAAGCCTAAAAAGCCACTAGGAGAGACTATTAGGCCCCATATTAGAGTAGGAAGTCTGCCTTAAGGGATCGAGACGCCATCTCAATTTTTGGGACCACCGTCTTGCCAAAGGGCAAGTCGAGACCGCCGTCTTTCCAAAGGGCAAGTCAAGACCACCGTCTCGTTTGGCGAGACGGCCATCTCGCCACTTACCTTTGGCAAGACCCCCTCCCGTTTGGCGAGACGACCCTCTCACCATTTGGCAAGTCAATACCGCCGTCTCACCAAACGAGACGGTGGTCTCGCCACTTATCAAAGTCAAGACCGTCGTCCCAAATGGTGAGACCGCTGTCTCGACCTTGCTGGGCGAGATGACCATCTCGACCTGATAGGCTCGAATCCCTATAAATAGGGAGCGCTCTCCCATTCATTTCACACAGCTCTTCCACCTTTCCTCCTGCAATTTCTCAAAGAATTAATCAAAGCTTGCTCCGGAGGTTTCTTCACTCTCTCCCTCTCTTTTATTGTCTTTTTTACTTATATTAAATTATGCAATAGCTACTAGGGCCATGTAGTCATTATTTTAATTCCGCAAATAAAAGGGTAAAAGTGTCATTTCAAAAGTTTATTTATAAAATAACTGGTCTGTCATAGGGAACTCGAAAGGGGCATCGTAAGGGAGCTAATACCTCCCTTACACGTAACTAACTCCCTTACCCAACTCTAGTTTTAACGACCAAAGTTTGTTTTTCTAAGAAACCAATGCCTTTTTCTCCCCTTTTTTGATGTTTTTGGTAAAAGCATCGGTGACGACTCCATAAGAACCCTTTCAAATTTGTTCTTAGGTTAGCCCAGTTATTGGACGATCTAAGAACACTCTTTCAAAAATCTCGCCCTTAGGTTCAACCTGGTTATCGGACAACCTAAAGGCGTTGTAATCTCACCCATAATTAAACGTGAAAAACGGAAAGTCGGAACCATTGTATTGCTCCAACCACCTCTTTTGACCGCGACGTCAAGCACAAAGATGAGTTAAGCCAAAAAATATCATGTAGTCATTAAGAGTTCATAATTGCTGGTCAGAAGCCATTTAAGATTACAGACCAATAGAAGTAACAAAATAAGCAATAAAGGAAAAAAAAAAAAAAAAAAAATTCAGTAAGGAACGCAACGATTAGAAAGACCCTTGGTGTATAGTACCAGAATCTTAGTCATCCCACCAAACCTAGTCCACTTTATTATCCCTAGCTTAAAATTATCAATCAAGATTATGCCATTATAGATCAATCCATGCTTACCATAGTTTTGGTACCTTAATAGTGGAGTTTCACATGACATCACCAATAATGATGTTAATATGTTCATGAAATCAATATAATGGTTTTATGAAAGCTTGAAATTGGAATGGAAAAGGTTTGAAAATCCATCATGTTAGTCTCTCAACATTTTGTATTCCTTAGTTGTTTAAAATCAATTACTTTAAGTTCATGACATTTCAAATAATTTGCTCAATGTTTCTAAGTTTTTTAAAGACAATTGTGTTTTTGTTTTTGTTTTTTTTCTTTTCCTAATGGTTATATCATAGTTGGATAATTGTCTAACTTAACCCTAAAAAATCAGCTTGTAAAATGAGGTTTGCATTGTCGCCGCCTCCCAAAAGAAGGGGACGGTCAGAGCGACGCGATGGTTTTTCGACCCTCTTTGATTTTCGCGTTTTTTATGGGTGGTTACAACGCCTTCAGGTTGTCCGATAACTGGGCTAACCTGGGGGCGAGGTTTTCAAAAGTGTCCTTGGGTTGTCCGATAACCGGGCTAACCCAAGGACTTATTTATTTTTGGTTCTATGGAGTCGCCACCGATGTTTTTACCGGAAACATCGGAAAAGGGATTTTAAAAGGCGTTGGTTTTCGAAAACCAACTTTTGGTCGTTAGAACCAGAGTTGGGTAAGGGAGTTGGTTACATGCAAAGGGAGTATTAGTCCCTTTACGACGCCCCTTTCGGGTTCCCTATGACAGGCCGGCTTATTTTATTGATAAACTAGAAAAATACACTTTCGCTTTTTTTATTCTGCGGAATTTAAAAGTATGACTACATGGCCCTAATATCTATTGCATAATTTAAGATAAAAATGGTAAAGGTGAAGAGAGAGAATTTGAACCTCCGAAGCAGACTTTTTATATTATTTCTCTAAAAAATAGGGTGCTTTATGGCAGCCCTTCACTCTACAAGACGTCGGAAAACTTCTCGAACGCCGAAAATCACTCTTGAAAGCACTTAGAAGCTCCGGAAATGCGTCGGAGGGATTCTAGAGAGAAGATTTTAGAGAGAAGGGAGAGCTATGCAGCTGTGGTGTGTGGAAATGAGGGGGGGAGAGCCCCTATTTATAGGTTTTCACGCTGTCAGGTGGCGAGACCGCCGGTCTCGTCTGACAGGGTCGAGACCGCCGTCTCGTCCTTCGCAGGTGACGAGACCGCCGTCTCGTTAAGCGAGACGGCGGTCTCGCCTCCTACGTGAGGCGAGACGGCGGTCTGGGTTGTCCAGAAGGCGGTCTCGTCCCTTCGAGGCGAGAAAACTTATTTTTTGGTACAGAAACTCCCTCCTATCCTAGTATGGGGCCTAATAGTCTCTCCTAGTGGCTTGTTAGGCTTGTCCATCTTCAAATAGGAGGTCTTTTGGTCTTTATTTGGAGGCCGGGCAAGATTTGGGGTCTACAGCTGCCCCCCCTTTACCCGTCCAGTCGACTGCTAGCCTTCTGTGCCAGTATGATCGACTGGGGGGTAAAGGAGTTTACCCTCTTGCCCAGTTGCCCTTCAGACGTCCCGTCTTGCGGCGGTTGATCTTCTGGGGAAAACTTTGGTGTTCGTGCACTTCCGAGATACTACTTCTGGCGTAGCCGATCCCTTCGGTGAACACGTGGTAAGACCTCAGGAACTCCTTCTGACAGAGCCGATCCTTCGGTTGATGGGTACGAACTCCCATCTGGTTTGACGAGTACGAAGCCCCGCCTGGTAAGCCCCCTTTTGTAAGGCTTGATGAGTTTACACCCCCATCTGGTGTTTGACGAGTACTAACCCCCGCCCGGTAAGCCCCCTTTTGTAAGGCTTGATGAGTTTACACCCCCATCTGGTGTTTGGCCTCCGGATGCTCCATCTTGCGGTAGCTGATCCTTTGGTTGACGAGTACGAACCCTCGTCTGGTTTGGTGCCTCTGGATGCCCCTTTTTGCGGTAGCTGATCTTTTGGCGATGGTGGTGGCTTACTGATTCTGATCATGCGCCGGCTCCCTGGGGAGTGATTTCTGTGTTTGTGGTTGCGGTTGGATCTTTCTGGAATGGTCATCCGGGCTGCGCCGGGGATTTTGTGTTTCATCCAGCTTTGTTGGTTGCTGGGGATTCTTTGTTTTTGTTCTTTTGGTAGTGATCATTCGATCCTGACTGGTTGGTCGAATGGATCTTGGTTTTGTTCGACTCTTTTTTGGTAGTCGAAACTTTGTTGGTTGGTGCGATGGCTTAATCCTGCCTTTTTCTCGCGGTTTTTATCTCTTTTTTCTCGCGATTTAGGATTTTGGCTTTTTTTATTGAGCGTATGCCTTTTTACTTTATTTTTTTTTTGTTACGCTGACTTTTGGAAAGGATGGCAAAAAGATGCATGAAATAAAATTTTATTTATTGGGAAAATTTTATTACAACCCTATTTTTGGAGCTACTATCCCTAGGGGCTATCTTCTGGGCCCGATCCCTGGGGAGGGTAATGCTGGTACATATGGTATCTGAAGTCCTCCTGCTCTTGGACTTCATCCTGGTACCTTTGCTGAAAAGTCGCCCAATCCTGGCGCATGCTTTGTTGGTACTGGTACATTTCCCCCAGTCGGGTGTCAAAGGCCTCCTGCCTTTGGGACAATTGCTCCACTGTTTGGGATAGCTGCTCATGCCTCTGGGACACCTGTTCTTGCCTCACAGTCATACTGTTGAGCTGCTGGCATAGGTCGTTCATGTGGAGGTGCATGCCAGCGAAGTCGTCTGTATACCGGGGCGGCTGCTGCTGCTGCTGGACGTCAGGAGATGTAGGCATTTCCTGCATCACATCCTGGAGTTCCAATGCGAAATCCAGGGTGGGGTGGAGAGCCAGCTGGCTCCCTCTGCGAATCAGGCATTCCCATGCCGACCAAGATCGACCCGCCGATGGATTCGGGTCGCGGATTGTGGGCCAGCTCTTCCGGCCGAGGGCACCCAAACCTTTCCGCCAAGGGGTTGATGAGAGGAGCAACGAGGACGGCCCCGCGGATCTGTTCCCGAAGTCCTTGAGGGCTCTCGGGAAGAAGTACCGGGGTTGCAGCGCGCTTTTGGCTCATGCGGTATAGTATGAAGAGGTCGGGGAGGGATATTTTGCCCTGGCTCTCTTTCCTCCGTGTATAGTTCCGAGCCGGCGGCTTGTGGCGGATGCGGAGTGCTTGGGGAAGCGCAGATCCCTCATCGGCGTGGGCAGCGTGGTGGCTCCCGTGAGCTCACGCCACATCTCGGCAGCAGTGAGGTTGGTGGGCCGTGAGCAGATGGCGTCACGGTACTCCTGGGTCATGGCCTCCTCGGGCCGGACGAACCTAATGGCCACGTTGAATTCTCTGAGGGTGGAAGTCTGGTACTGCCCACCCATGAAGTATGTCACCATCCTAGTGGGCGGTAGGCCGGGACGGTGGAGGGGACCTTGGAGTAAGAGACGGAGGCTAAGAACTCCGATCACGCTTGTGGGTACATATGTGTAGGTGGTGGTTGCAGCGGGAATCCCCACCCAATGCTGTCTAGATGGGCCCGGACGTCGTCCTCCCATCCGAACTCAGCCAGGATGTTAAAATCCAGCTTGAGCATAGGGTGCCACTGGTAGGTCCGGAGGTTCTCAAGACGGGCCTGATGCTGTGGCGTTAGCTGGGAAGGGTCTTGGGGTGGTGGTGCTGCGGAACTACTAGCACCAACAATGCTCCTTCTCTTTCTGGAAGCGCTTCTGCCAAACATCTTGACTAGAGGAGGCTTGGGAGTGCAGGAGTTGAGGGAGAGGAGGTTCTGGAGGCGAAGGGAGTTGTGAGGAAGCCCAAAGCCGCGCCCCCTATATATAGGGAAAATTTCCAGATCGAGATCGCCGTCTAGGTGGACGAGACGGCGATCTCGTTTCTCCTCCAGGTCGAGACGGCGGTCTGGTGCACCGAGACGGCGGTCTCGTTTTTGCCGGCAACGAGACGGCGGTCTGGTTGGTCCAGACGGCGGTCTCGTCCTGCTGGGTAACCGAGACGGCGGTCTAGATGTCCCAGACGGCGGTCTCGTTTTGCGGAAGAGAAAATTTTTTGTTTTTGTTTTTTTTTATTGCTTTTTTGTTATTTTTTGAAAGAGGTAACAGGACCTGGTCTAAAAACATCTTATGCATGCAATGTTTTTATGTTTTGATGTCCTATGATGCCTATTTTGATTAAGTTTTCAGAAGGATTTAACCAACATGTCTTGTTGCGCTGAAAGCCTTCTGATTCGCTGCGTTTTACTCTTGGCTGTACCATGCCGGATTTTTTGTGACCGAAGGGTAGTTTCTTTCTTCTTTTTTTCTCTTTTTTTGTGGATCACTTTTGTCATGTAGTGTCCCTTTTTCCTTGCTTTAGGGATTTCAATCCTCTTGTTGACTATACGCCTCCATATTCCCAAATTAATTATTAGAATATTGTCGTGAGGGTCAAGAGAAAGGAAATAAAGGAGGTAAAAATCAATGGTTTGTGTTTTAGAGGGTTGATTTTTATTGATACAAGGATTTGTAAGAATGGCTGGCTAAGGTTAAGTCTGGGTGTTTAGGCTTTGTCTAAGCAAACGTTTTTTCTTCTATTTGTATTTGCGCCTATTGGTTTTGTTTCCATTGCTTTTAATTGGCTAGCTGATTTCCCTAGATCGCCTTTTGGGTTTTCGAACTAGGATATTGTGCTTTGGCCCTAACTTTTGTCTAGGTTCTCTCTCTTGTAAAATTTTGGAGGAATCCTAGCGGACCTTATTTGTAACCCTAACTTTTGCCTAAGCTACCCTTTATTGTCGTTTAGGTATCCTACCGGGTCGACCCTATCTTTTGTGTAGCCCCCTTGGTGGGTTTCCTACCGGGTAATTTGCCCTTTTCTTTTGGCCTTTGGCTTTTCTGGGCTTTTTCTTTTTTTTCTTTTTTTTTTTTGGATTTGTTTTTTTTTTGTCCACAGTATTGGCGAAGCATGACTTTCTTTATGGCTTTAGGTGAAGTCTTATTTTTATGTGCTTCTAATCAGCTAACTTGATGATGATAGCAATGATGAAAGTTTGATTATTTGGAAGCGCTTCTTTTATTCTTCTTTTTTGTTGTTTTACTTAGACAAGGGTTATTTATGTGGTCCGAGTCGAAGTAGAAAGAAAAGAAGCATATAGAAAGAATCATTCTTTAATTAATAAGGGAATATGTGCCCTAAGATGCCGGGAGTCGGGCTCGCCTGAGGGATAATCTCTAACAATCATGGGGTTTACATCCCTTAAGCAAAGAAAAAGATTTCCTAATGACTAGGGTGGCTCTTGACGCTTGTACCCCTCCACTTCGGAAAATCTGCTTGAGTGTGCGGAGGGGGACTTCCCCTTTACTTTTCCCGCTCGGCCCTTGAAAGGGTCATATCCTAGGCCATGCTTGCAAGGATTGTCTTTGAATTCAGGGGTTCCCTCATGCCTTGGGAATCGCCCTCGATCCTTGGCCAGGATGGTAACAGTGCTTTAACATCATGCGGGCTACCTTGGTATTTCTGGGAAGTCGCTCTATGCTGGCAATTTCGAGCGCTTGAAAAGATGTTTCAAGGGCCTCTTCAGCCGCATCCACATAAGGTTGGGTGGATGGTCCATTGATCAGGATATCGTCTTCTGCTTGGATCGTGACCAGTTTGTTGCCCACTATGAACTTGACTTTTTGGTGGAGCGTTGAAGGTACTGCCTTAGCGTCATGAATCCAAGGCCTGCCGAGGAGACAGCTATATGCTGGAGTAATATCCATTACATGGAAGTCGACGTTGAAGGTAGTGGGTCCAACCTGGATTGGCAAATTGACCTCTCCCACTACTTCTCGTTTTGATCCGTCGAAGGCTCGAACGATGGTGCTGCTTGGGCGCAGACGGGTTCCTTGGATAGTCAACTTTTCCAGTGTGCACTTAGGCATCACATTCAGGGACAACCCGTTATCCACAAGAACTTTGGCGATGAGGTACTCCTTGCACTTGACTGAGATATGCAAGGGCTTGTTATGCTTCGGCCCCTCTAGGGGGAGTTCTTCCTCTGTGAAGGTGAGGTGATCGTTTGCCGTGATGTGACCGACGATCTTCTCGACCTTTTCTTGGGATATTGTGTGAGGTACATGCGCCTCGCTCAAGACCTTCAGCAGGGCGTTTCTATGCGGTTCCGAGCTCAAGATTAAAGATAGCAGCGTGATCTTTGCAGGTGTGCGATTGAGCTGGTCTATAATGGAATACTCACTTTGCCTTATGAACTGGAGTAATTCCTCTGTCTCCTCCTTGGATTCTTTATTTTCTTTTTCTTCTTCGGTCTTTTTATTTTTCCCTTTATTTTGGAGGACATCTTCTTGTGTGTCCTTGGGGAGTAGATTCTTCCACTTCTAGTTGTGCCCCCAATGCCGGCTATGTTTGTTATTTCTTCTTTTATTGGTGAAGATTCCCCATATCTCCACGGTACAGCTTTATTTGACTCGTAGGGGAAAGGACGTGGCATAAATAGTCGCACTGGCGTCCTTGCCCCCCCTTCTTTATTCTTGAGGACCAACGACCGAGGTTTATTTTCCTCTCGCGGTGATTCAACCGTTGGGGTGAGCTTTATTAGGAGCGGTTTTCTCTCCATTCTTCTGAGTTGGAAGACGTGTTAGTTAATCCTTCCTTTTTATTATCTTATTTATTAAACGTGAAGGAGGGGAAATTGAAACATGCAAATGAATGTTCATGCATGCAAGTAGACAAGTGTGAAATAAGGAAAAAGATTTCATTAATTCTTTGAAAGGTGTATATTCTCCTATTCCATACTACGAAGCGTCTTTTGGCAAAAACGGAAAAGCCTAAAGAAACCCACAGGCGGGTCTTGTTTTCTTTGTAATTCTCTCTCAGCTTCCCGGACATGGTGAGCGAGCGCTTCGCTTTGCTTGTGGATCGCTTGGCTCATTTCTTCGTTGTATTGTTGAGCCTCTTTGATCTTTGCCTCTTGATGTATGACCAAGGCTTGTAGTTCATCAAGCTTTGCAACAGCTTGGTCCTTCTCTTGAAGTACTTGGTCATACTGAGCTAGCCCGCTTTTCTCCTTAATGCGTAGCTCATAGAGACTTCTGCTCAGTTTTCTATTGTTCTCTCGCTCTTGGCGGAGATCTATCTGAGCCTGGAGGAGTCCTTCTGACAACTCCTTGATCTTTTGAGCCTGCTGAGCTGATTCCGCCTCAAGGTGTGCTGATCTGGCGGATATCTCGTGTAGTTGGCTATTTGAGCTGGTTCTGGCAGTTTTGGACGCTTGGATAGCCTGTTCATTAGCGTCAGCACATTGGTCCTTGAGGCGCTCTATTTCATGATCCTTTTTCTTGCCCTGCCTTTGTAGACCGTCAATCGTGAGGATAGAGGCTTGTTCTTTTTCCTCAAGGGCTCGTATCTGGGCTCCCATTATTTCTACCCTCTGGGTCAAGGCATCGACTTGTGCCTGCAACTCTTCGTTGTTGGCGATTGGCGCGGGTGTGGTGGATGGTCGAGCCATCTCTCTTCTTCTTCTCCATGCCTCATAGTCACTGGTGACAGTTACCCGAGCTTTTCCTAGCTCTCTGTCTCCCATGTAGACTGGCTTTTCCCATGCTTTTCTCATAGTCAGTGAGTTGGCGATTGTGCATGGGTCTCCAAAGAAGCACTGTCCTCCGAGTTCCCCTTGGAAGATAGTAGTTTGAGTCCTCATGAGTTGCCTCATAGCTACTCTAGGTGAGTAGGCTATGCAACCCCTGAGTCCTATCAAGGGTACATTTGGATAGCTCCCGCATCTGACGAGAACTGGACCGGGTCGGAACCAAGGGCAGACCCAAGATATGCTGTTGGCGTCCTTTTGTTCTAACTCATCCCTCCATTCTACAGTCAGGCGTCGTTGGAGGGGGATTTTGGAGAAGCTTTTGAAAGGGTCGGGGAATATCCCCATGTGACTGGAGGCGTAAAGGTGCGTGATGCTCCACACATAAAGTAACGAAGAGCAGCAGCGGAGTGTTCTCCCTTGCTTCTGATGGCAGAAATCCACCGATAGCAAGGTGTCGGCAAGAATAGCAGGCAGGGGACTCTTCGAATTTACGTCCCAAGCGAAGAAAGCGTCCATGACGGCTTGATCGATCGTGTCGAGGTGGAAGGGGAACGGGATCGTTCTGAAGATTAATAATGCCAGGGTTTTATTGAAGGCAACCCACTCTGTCCTTTCAGCCAGGTAGGACAGGTGGTCTTCTAACATTGTTACTTTCCATCCCTGGGTGTTCCCCTTCTTTATCAGGGTACTTTGTCGGTACGGTAGATGGATAAGGGCAGCGACTGGTGCTGCAGGAGTGTATGCCTCATGGCGGATATGAACCCCGGCTGACTTGGGCCATTTCAACATTATTTCATACTCCTCTAAAGTAGGCACCATGTCGAACTGCGGAAATTCAAAGCACCGCAGACTGGAGTTCCAAAAGTGAATCAGTACCCTGAGGAAGACTTGATCGACACTGATCTTTAGGAGGTCCAGAATTCGTCCATAGGACTTTTCAAAATCAGCGCGGACCTCCGGTGGCATTGTTGCACTAAGCTGTTCTAGCTTCTTAGTATGGCTTCGGAGAATATCCACCTTCCCCACTTGCCTACTTGTTCCCTCCATTTTCTAAAACCAAAATGTATGATTTGATGAAGATGATGTTTATTGAATGTGAGTGTTTATTTTTCTATTTATCATGTTTTTCTACATGATGTATGGTATTTGCGTATTTTTCGAAAGAATAAACTATCTATATGAATGTTTTATGAATGCAATATTTTTGGACCAGGTCTTTATTTCATGAACTTTGAAAAAAAATGGATTGTTTATTATTTTTTATTTGTTTTTATTTGTTTATTTTTATTTTATAGCCTTTTATCTCTTCTGTCGGACTGCGTGGCTACTTAGCTTGCAAAGAACCTGAAACCAGGCTAGCTAAAAGGCAGACTATCCGAGATAAAATATGGCTTTATGTGAAAGAATATTTAGCGTCCCTTATCTCTTTTGTCAGAACTGCGTGGCTACTTAGCTTACAAAGAACCTGAAACCAGGCTAGCTAAAAGGCAGACTGTCCGAGATAAGGGTGTTTATTTGAAAAATATTTTGTGATTTTGTTCTGTTGTTTGTTTATGTTATGCAACATACAAATGCAACAATCATATGCACACACAATTCGATCATCCCCGAACAGGCGAGACTTCGTTTTTATTACGAGGTAGGGTTTTCCTGCAGAAAAGTGCATTGGTTAGGGTAGGTTCTAACTGTTCTCACCAGGCTAAGGCCCCCAAGGTGCCCCCATTATAGGGTCCCCACTCTCCAGCCGTCCAACCATGCTCAACACTAAGGCCAGAGTCGGTCTTGTTGCCAAAAGAGGAAGGTTATCACCTTGAGTGGTGGTTTCCGATCATACTGGTGGGCACAAGGCCCTAACTGCAGCGAACCGTACCTGCCACCCACTCCCTATGGTTTTCTCACTTGCCCCCGGGTATAGGGGGAACTGTTGTGTGCAAGGGATTGTGTGCAGTTTATATTTCAAGCAATTTGCAAGTATAAACAATCAACGATTTATTAAAGCCAAACAATAAAACATGTTATAAATACAAGTTAAGGGCAAAAGTGTTATTTTCTTGGTTTATTTATTGTTTAAGCCGGCCCATCACTGAATGGGATTAACTCTCTAGGCTTCCCCAGCGGAGTCGCCATCTGTCGCCGCCTCCCAAAAGAAGGGGACGGTCGGAGCGACGCGATGGTTTTTCGACCCTCTTTGATTTTCGCGTTTTTTATGGGTGGTTACAACGCCTTCAGGTTGTCCGATAACCGGGCTAACCTGGGGGCGAGGTTTTCAAAAGTGTCCTTGGGTTGTCCGATAACCGGGCTAACCCAAGGACTTATTTATTTTGGGTTCTATGGAGTCGCCACCGATGTTTTTACCGGAAACATCGGAAAAGGGATTTTAAAAGGCGTTGGTTTTCGAAAACCAACTTTTGGTCGTTAGAACCAGAGTTGGGTAAGGGAGTTGGTTACGTGCAAAGGGAGTATTAGTCCCTTTACGACGCCCCTTTCGGGTTCCCTATGACAGGCCGGCTTATTTTATTGATAAACTAGAAAAATACACTTTCGCCCTTTTTATTCTGCGGAATTTAAAAGTATGATTACAAGGCCCTAATATCTATTGCATAATTTAAGATAAAAACTGTAAAGGTGAAGAGAGAGAATTTGAACCTCCGAAGCACGCTTTTTATATTATTTCTCTAAAAAATAGGGTGCTTTATGGCAGCCCTTCACTCTACAAGACGTCGGAAAACTTCTCGAACGCCGAAAATCACACTTGAAAGCACTCAGAAGCTCCGGAAATGCGTCAGAGGGATTCTAGAGAGAAGTTTTTAGAGAGAAGGGAGAGCTATGCAGCTGTGGTGTGTGGAAATGAGGGGGGAGAGCCCCTATTTATAGGTTTTCGCGCTGTCAGGTGGCGAGACCGCCGGTCTCGTCTGACAGGGTCGAGACCGCCGTCTCGTCCAACGAGACTGCCGTCTCGTCCTTCGTAGGTGACGAGACCGCCGTCTCGTTAAGCGAGACGGCGGTCTCGCCTCCTACGTGAGGCGAGACGGCGGTTTGGGTTGTCCAGAAGGCGGTCTCGTCCCTTCGAGGCGAGAAAACTTATTTTTTGGTACAGAAACTCCCTCCTATCCTAGTATGGGGCCTAATAGTCTCTCCTAGTGGCTTGTTAGGCTTGTCCATCTTCAAATAGGAGGTCTTCTGGTCTTTATTTGGAGGCCGGGCAAGATTTGGGGTCTACATGCATCCTATGTATATACTATCATTTCATATCTCTAGTCAATGACAAATTTCAACAGAATCCCTCGTATCGATGATATGGATAATCTTCAATTTCCAATAGGTTGTAATGTAAAAGAATTAAGAAATTAATTAGATAATTCTTCAAGACAAAATTAAAAGATGGTCTTTGTGTCTTTTTACAATCCATTTCGAAATTCTTTGCTCACAATACTATGAAGCATTCTCACCATACTCCTTAGGTTAATTCAAAGGAATCACACTTTAATGCTACGAAAAGGGTATTAAAGTACTTGGAGGAACAATAAATGTTGGCTTGTGGTATCTAGGTTATACTCCCTTAAAACTAGTTGGCTTTTTAGATTTGACTTTTTAGGGTGTAAATTGGATAGGAAAAGCACAAGCGGTACTTCACACCTTCTTGGCAATAACTTGATATCTTGGCACAAAAAGAAGCAAGTTGTGTTGCTTTATTAACTGCTAAGGTAAAACATATTGTTTTTGGGAGTTTTTGTGCTCAAATCCTTTGGTCAAAACAACAACTATTAGTCATCAACTTGAAATGCTACCTCTGGTATGTTACAACATTAGTGTTATTAATCCGATCGAAAATCCCATTCAAAATTCTCAAACAAAACATATAGAAACAAGGCATCAATTCATTAAAGATTATGTTTTAAAGGGTGATTGTGAGATAATGTTCATTGAAACAAGAAAGTAGTTAGTAAATTTATTTACAAAACCATTGGCCAGAGACAAGTTAAATATCTTATAGAATTAAGAATATTATATTATTTAAATATCATATAATTTTGCTTAATTCAACTCTTTACATTAAATTTTGCATATTTTAATAAATTAAATTGGCACATAATCGATTAAAATTATGCTTATTTGAATCTGAAGGTGCATGTATTACTGTTTTAATTGATCACTTCATTAGAATAATAGATTAATTAAAATAGCTTTAATAAAGACTACAATGCAATGTTTTGCTATTTAAATGGATTCATTTATCATTTTAATTTATTAAAAATACTTTATTTATATTTACAATATTTATGTTTTATGCTTTAATCGATTAATTTGTCGACTTATTCAATTAAATCCAAATTTTGAAAACTTTTTATACTTCATCTTTATTTTAGTCCATTAAATAGTTTACTTAATCAACAAAATCGTTCTATATGCATCTTTTCACTAAGAGTTTCACGTTCAAAATGATAGGCACAACATCTAATTTCATGCAATTTTTATTCTTTCTACCGTATGAATTTTGTGCTAGCAAATTGAAAAACGCTTTCCACATATCCTGCAAACATTTGTTGACATAAAACTTGCCCCTTTGACCTAGTCAATTGCAACCAAAATCACTTTTAATTCATTTAAAGTATTAAACTCTCTAATACCCATTGTTAGAGTCGTATATGAATCTTGTCTCTTATATACTGTCATTAAATATTTTACTGCAAATATCAACAATAAACATTTTACTGCAAATATCAACAAACTCTAACCAAAATTTTAGTCCATTAAAATCTTCTTTAACCACGGTACATCTTTCTCTTTACTTATATTACACTACATTTTTACATTTCTTATGTGCATTATTACATTACCTTGCATTCATCTCTTTTCTATTTCCACACCACATTTGATAGTGATGAAAATCTTATTGAACTCTATGTTGATTAAAGATCTTGAAGATTTGATAAAGTCAAAGGATCTCTGGGATAAAAGGGTGTAGTCAGTAATGTGTCTACATCAATATTAATAGGTATAATCATTCATTCTTTTATGCTACATGAGGTTTCATCATTTGAAAGAATTAAAAATGTCTCCAACTGTTTTAATATGTTAAAAACTTGTTTAATCGATTAATATGTTCTTAAGACTTGAAATTAACTAATACACTTTAAGATTAATCGATTAAAATCAACTGGAAACGTTCCTGACAGAGTTTTAACTTATGTATTTTCATAATAATCGATTAAAACCACTTAAAACATATGTTGTCACTTTTTTAATCGATGCACATTCGAATTAATCGATTATTTTCATTAAAAAAGTATTTGAAAACCTTTTGTCAACATTTTAATTGATGTAACTTCGAAATAATTGATTAAAATCACTTAAGAAATTTTGAAATATGTTATGTCAGTATTTTAATCGATGTAACTTCGAAATAATCGATTAAAATCACTTAAGAAGTTTTGAAAAATGTTCTATCAGTATTTTAATTTATGTAACTTTGAAATAATCGATTAAAATCACTTGAGAAATTTTGAAAAGTATTATATCAATATTTTAATCGATGTAACTTCGAAATAATTGATTAAAACAACTTGGAAAGTTTTGGTTAAATGTTTTAATCGATTAAACCATTTTTTATCAGTTAAAATCACTTAAGAAATTTTGAGAAATTTTATGAAAGTATTATAATCGATTAAACTGCCAATCAATCGATTAAAATAACTTAAGGAATTTTTGTATAACTATTTTAATCGATTAAATCACATTTGCATCAGTTAAAATAAATCTAGAAAACTATGACGCACATTTTAACCGATTAAAAGACGTTTTAATTGATTAAAACTTTTAGGATCAAGAATTAATAATCGATTAAAAAAAAGTTTTAACTGATTAATTAAACCAATTAGTTAGAAAAAGTCTCTATATAAATAGATTTGCTTCAACGTTTTAAAAACATCTTTGAGATATCAATCAAGCAATCAATAGAGATCTTCTCAAGGAAGAAGTGCGCTAGTTTCTGTGAAGTTTTTCAAAATTATTTCTTGACACATTTTTTGCATTCTTGCATGTGAAGAAACTCATTTTGCAGAGGAAGAATTGCATCTGCATAACCGGGTTTGGTTGGTCTAGTTTCTTCTCTTTGTTTTCATTGATTCATATCTGTATTTGTGGGTGTCTAGAAGATTTGGGCATTGGTTCTGCAGCTGAATTTGGTTGTAGGTTGATTCAAGAACTGGAACTTGGTTCTTGGTGAAGGTTTGGTTCAAGAACTAGAATTTGGTTCTTGGTATAGGTTGGGTGTTTTGTGATTTGGGTTTGTAATAAAAAACATAATCAATATAGTGGAACTCAATTGGAATTTGGTTAAGAACTGGATGTAGCCTTGTGGTTTGCATGAACCAGTATAATTCTTGTGTTTCTTTCTCTGTCCCTATACACTTTTTAATTCTGCTTATATATTTTACAATTCTGCTTGTGTTTCTTGGATCAATTCTTGGTCAGACTTCTTAATCTTTTAAAATAGAAAATATGTATCCATAAAGTGCGAAAAAGTTTCAAAAGATCAATTCACCCTCTCTCTCGATCTCAGCCTACATTTCTAACAATTTGTATCAGAGCAAGGTCTTGAAAATTGCTCAAGCCTACGATCCTAAATTTTTTTTCAATGGATGAAAACAAATTACCTTTTTCTGAGGGTGCTTTTATAAACAGACCTCCAATGTTTTGTGGTACAAATTATCCATTTTGGAATATCAGGATGAAGATCTTTATTGAATCCATTGATAGGAATATCTGGGCCTACATTTCTAACAACATTTTTACACTTCTTATCTAAATTTATTCATGACCCAAGTTTGGGAAAGTTATAGGGAGGAAGTCCTCTAACCATGAAAAACCATATGAATATACACAACAACAAAGAATAGGCCACAATGAAACATGGTTCAACGTGTATCTAGGCAAAATGATTCTCTTTCAAGAGAGTAGTAGTAAACAAGTGAACATACTCAACGTCTTAAACTTTTCTTGGCTAGAAGAAAAAAATTCAAAGGATTGGGGAAGTTTGATAATAACATTTTGGTCATACAAAATACTGATAAAAAATAATAAATTAGTTGTTAAACTAATGCAGTATAGCTAACCCGTGGCGAATCTCACAAGGACACAATTATAGGAACATACTCATTACCATATATCATTATCTCTAAAATAGTAAATAACAGTAAATAGGGTATGAATGAAAGAGTGAAAAAAGAAATATAGTGATGCAGAATAATAAAATTTAAAATCAAATTACTATAGAATATTAATGAAAATTAAAATTAAATGGAAGCAAAATTTAAATAACTGAAATTTATATAATTAAAATTAAGTACTTTTAATTAAAAGTGTAAGAATAAAGAATTGCTTTAAAATAAAATAGTGTAGTAATTAAATTTGAAATTTCGGAAGTGATAACTCTAAAACTAAATTGTGAATTGGAATTGGAGAAGGGATGAATTGAAAATGAAAATTAAGCAGCACTAGAATAAAAAAATCTAAACAAATAAATAGCATAAATTAAAATGAGCACTGAATAAATAAAGTAAATAGAACAATATAAACTAGAAATTCAACAAAAATTGCAAATTAAATAAAATAGAACGAACTAGAAGTGCAGTAGCAGTAGATGAACTCACCTAACTAAAAAAACTAAACTAAGAACTGATAATAGGAAAAGAAAATGAGGATGAGACAAAACAATAGTTCTCACCCCAGGCTAGAAGATTATGATTGTGTGTTATCGTAAGACCTCTATTTATAGGGGTTTAAGCAAAAGAAATTAAACCTAAAATTAATTACAATAAAATCAACTATTTTTAAAATAGTTAATTACAAAATTGGATAATTGTGAAGAGAAATTTTTGGGACTAATTTGGAGAAAATAATTTGCTTCTTTCCTATTTTGAGTGATCATGCACTGATTTGCATTTAATTCTTTATTCTTACTGGCCTTTAATTCTGCTAAATTGGATTCCTACACCAGTTAATTTGCTTGATTACAAATTTCAATTGTAACATTCTGCAAGTGGGCTGCATAAGCAAACATTGGCTTCCAAGAAGAGTGAAACTTTACGACATCAATTTAAACATTTCTTTCCATCAATTTGGTCCATCTTAAATTACCTTTCCTACAAAAGAAGAAAACGAAATATGCATGTATATTGTTTATTATCCTTAAACTATGTAAAATGCAACAAATTAAGAAAAATTGAATTATCCTATGCTTTTAATGAAAACATGTTAAATGTATGGTTTATGAATAAAATAATTAGCTTAGAAAATGCTTTTAGATCAATAAATAAAGAGTAAAATGACATATATTAAAGTAGCTACAACATAAAAAGGTATAGACATTTTTGGAACTTACTAGTAGAATTTATCTTGACCTAGTGAAGAACTATTTGGGAGAAGACAACTTCAAATTACCTATGCTATCCAAACTATTCATAGGAACCTTTACAAGGAGATTCAAGTTGTTGCTCGATTACAACACATTGATAACCATTTCAAGGAGATTCACAATCAGTTGGGTGATCTCCAATTCGACCAGGGTCCTTGGGAAGATCAAGTTTTCTTTCTAGTCTCTTATTTTCTTTCATTTCCTTTGCATGTTGGTTTGAAATATTTCTTAATTCCACTAGTGATGAACCAAGAACAACCTTGTGTTTTGATTCTACATTTGTGGACTACTATGGATAAAGGGACATAATAAACTAAGTACTAATTTTACTTTTGATGATGTTAAGCGATGAGAAGTATGGATGATTTGAACAACTGTTATGCTATATATTTTCTCTTTTTGTGACAGTTCTACATGTACACATAAAAATGAGTTGTGCTCATTAAATAGGGGGAGATTGTTAGATGTTTTGATGCACATAAATCTTTAATGGAGTCTTAATGATGATTTGATGAATCCAACTCACTCATCATGGATAAAGACATGGAATCTCTTGGTGCGTGACTTTGTTATGTTGCCTTGTAAGTTCTTTCATAATGCTTAATATTAATTTGATCTTATAAAGCCTCTTAAAATTGATTTTGAAGTAATCTTTGAAAAAGAGAGTTTTTAATCTATTAAAAGATTTGTTTAATTTGTTAAAATGTTCTTGAGATACTTTTCAATAGATTACAATTTCAAATTTATCGATTAAAGACACTTAACTCATGAAAGGTTCATGAGTCTCAGTTTTAACCTATTAAAGCAAAGCATCGATCAATTAAAACATTCTTCACAATTTTTCAAGATTTTGAACCACACAATTTTAATTTGTTAAAAGGAATCTCAATAGATTAAAATATTTTGGGCTCCAAAGAGTGATTTGCTTCCTACTATTTTAATTGACCAAAATGTCTTTAATATGTTAAAAAGTGTCACGGCTATTAAAGAGGATTTTAATACATTTTATTTTAATCGATTAAAAAGTTCTAATCTATTAAAACCTCTTCAAATTTTTAAAGGGCAGCTTAATCGTTCTTTGATCATCTATTAAAAGAGGTTTATAATCAATTAATTTAGTGATTAAGCGAATTTACCAAATAAAAACAATTTTAATTGATTAGGATTGATAAATGAACTATATATAAATATTTGCTCTCTCAACCTTTTTGAACAATATTTGAATCATTCATTTACAAATTACTTGTCTATCTTGAGAGAGAGTTATATTGAGCTTTACAAATTTCTTGCAGGCTTTCTTGGTTTCCATTTGTGATCAACTTGTAGGAAAGAAGAACTCAACTCTTCACCTAGGTATTCTAATTTTTTGTATACTAGTTGGTTTCTACGTGATATCTTGTCATTGTAATTTGTTAATCACTATTTTTACCACATTCTCTTAATAGAGTTTCTAAGTTTGGCTTGGTGATGGGGTGTCACTAGTCTTGGAAAGAGCAGTTCTTGTAGGGTTTAAGAAAACTTTTGGGTATATAAGATATCTATTGTTAAGAAAACTATTATGTTTTTAGTGGAACTTTTATCTGGTTTGGCTAAGAATTTGATGTAGCTCTAGGAATAAAGTGAACTAGTATCATTATTGGTGTTCTTCTTCTTTCACTAACTCTCTTAATTTACTTCATTTATTTATTGTTCTTGTTATTCTTATGTGCATGTTCTTTAAATCTTTTATCAATTGATTAATAAAGATTTTCTTTCTCCATTAATCCAGTAAAATATTTCGATAATATTATAAAGTTCAATTCACCACCTCTTGAACTTAACCATTTTTCTATTACTATAGAAACTCACCAACCCATGAAAGTTCACTTTTCTACATTTTTAGAGGTAAGCCATTCTTGGGGTCTTTATTTTCTCAGGATCAACATGAACACCATATTTTCCAACTTTGTATCTAAGAAAGTTCACATTTTCCTTGCAAAATGTACATTTTTCCAAGTTGCCAAAGAGGTGATTTTCCTTAAGAGTAATTAAGACTAGTCTAAGATGACATATGTGCTCATCTAGACTCCTATTATAAATTAAAATGTCATCAAAATAGAAAACCACAAATCTACCTATACAATACTTAAGCACATGATTTATTAATAACGTGAAAGTACTAGGAGCATAGGTTAAGCTAAAAGGCATGACCACTACAAGAAAAAAGCCTATTACCTACGGATAAAAATCTGTAGGTAAATTTTACATTACCTACGGATTTTACCTACAAAAGTATATCCGTATATAAATTATCTATTACCTATGGAATTTACCTACAGATGAGATGATTATGCATTACCTACGGATGTAGGAGGTAGGTAATGTTTTTTTACTACTTTACCTACTCATTTACCTACGGATGTTAAATAAATAAATAAAAAAGAAAAAACCCTCACTCGCACCTGCATTTTCACACTTCCTTCGTCTCCCTCAATTTCACTAACCTCCTCTATAACCCGCCACCCACCTCCTTCACCAGAACCCTAGCTGCAGCCTCCCCACTCTCGAGCACCCCACACGGTATCCTCATTTGAACCCATATACCCGTCACCACCAGGCTTCTTCCCCGTCACCACCACAACCACACTCGTCCCCTAATTCCACCTTCACTCACCAAAGCTTCTCACCAACGCAGAACCACCCCGCAGTCGCACCACATCTTAGCTTCCAGCCTCCAGATTCTCGCCCAATCACCCTCATCGGAACCACCACATCTCACGACTGTGGACCCCCCTTTTCGCAGAAACCCCGTCTTCACGGCCTCCACCACCATCTTCACGATGCACCACCACTGTGAGGTCGTCGTCCCCTTCGTCGAGCCACCGCAAGGCCAAGTCGCAGTCGCGGCCTCACCCTAATCCAACCTCCACCAAAGCCCCTCGTCATCCACGACAACCACCACCATCGAGCGTCCCAACCCCCACTCCTCACCACTAACGTCTCCACTCTACTCCACTTCCCTCCTGTCTTGAATCTCTCCCTTCACCCCAAACAACCGCGCACCACTGCCCATAGCCGACCACCGCGAACCCAGCCGCAAATCAACCTCCAGGTCAGCACGCCACCACACCCCCTGTCGCGCAGCATCCCTGCAGCTTGGAACTTGAGTCACCTCGACGCCGGCTGCGGTCACCGCCTCTCCTCGCTCCAGCCCACCCCCATTTTGCCACTGAGCTCGCTGTGAGCTAGAGGTGAGATATAGAGGCAGCGGGTTAAGCCTGGTATTATGCTTTAATCCTATTTCTTTCACATTTTTTGGAGTCTGAACTGTTCTGCTTAGTTAACTATTAAGCCCGAGTCTAGTTTATTTGCATATGAATCATTGAATTGGTGGCTCTGTTAGTTGAATAATATCTTGGTTTATTAAGGTTTTTTGTACCATTATTTCTATTTAGTTTGGCTTGAATCTGTGGTTTTCACTTGGTGAGGTTGAGACTGGTGTTATCCAAGTCCTATTGGCTTGGTTGATGTCTCTGTGGCTTAGTTTCTTGGTGGGTGAGTTAAGAATGTGTTTCCACCTTACAAATGCTTCATAATCATGACCCCAAAAAACTTACATTATGGCCATATAAAATCCATTTAGGATTAGTTTTAGCAGTAAAACTTACATTATGTAAGCTGATTCAGTATGAATTTGTTATGATGAAGATAATATTTTCATAATGTTCTATTAGTATGTTGCTGATTAAGAATCATCAATGTTGAAAAAGTATGAATTTGTTATGATGAAGATATTCTGTTTTCCTAATTCATCAAACCATCTACTTCAAACTGCTGTTGAAAAATTCTTATAACTGCACACCGTAGTAAGTTAGCTAATGATTAAGTTAATGTGAAAAGGCCAAGTTAAAATGATTGGAAGATCAATCCTAGGTTCGGACAAGATGAACATTTTGATGGAACTTTTCATAGTAAAATGTTGCTGGGTAAATGCATATTGCATGTTTATATTTTCAAAAAGAATGGAAACCAAACTTCTCCACCAGTTTTGTTTGCAGTTGAATATTCTCAGTGGTTGAGAGCGTTTTCCTACGATCAAAAGTAGGTGAAAAATGAAACCTTGGAAAGTAAAAACAAGTATACATTATGATTAGAATATCTCAGAAAGTGTAGAAATTTCCTTAGACAAGAACAACCATTGAAAAAGCATAAAAGCAATTGAAAGTGTGAAATTGCTTGTCCATGCTGGCTAAGATTAAGGAGATAGAAAGGTGTGAACTGTGAGAATGATACAAAGAAAAATGCAGATCTATTTAATACATTCAGAGAAAAATGAATATATAATATAAGCTAATGGTAAGAAAGTGTTTATGTGGGGACCATCAAAATGAATCCATAACTAGTCCTGTAATTTAGGAGATTTTCTAGCTGTAACACTCCTTCGTTCACCCTCAAAGTAACACAACCTCCCTTCAATTATTATTAGATCAGGAGTGGATTCTCAGGCATGAGCATTATTTGTTTTATAAAGGATTTGATATCTCTACAAATAGTAATCACATTGAATTCTTTGTTGTCATCTTCACTCTCTCTGTCAACTACGTTGTTGTTATACTCTGTGAAGATGATTGTTAGAGTGAGTAATTAACACATCCAAACAACGTACCCTTCTAAGTTATACCCCTAATCTTATGAGCATATTTGACAAATTTAGGTCCAGTTGGATCCTTCTAGAGCGAGCGCAAACAAATGGAAGATATACACATCATACATAATATACAACACAATGTTCATTATCTTATGACAGAACAATCACCTAACGTTTTCTTCAATAATGCTAAACTGCGAACAGGATAATGTTAAGCAGTGGAATAAAAAAGTCATTTTGCGCAATTGGTATGAGATATATGTAGATCAATTTATCAGTTCAATCCAATTATGAGTGATTTTTTTTTCTTTTTGCGACACATAATTTAGAGATTTTAAAAAATTGACAACATTTTCGAGTTAGCAGATAAAAAGTAAAGAACTTTGGTTGCCTAGATGAAGAAGAAAATGATTGTTGAGTGATGGAGCCTATGGGTGAGGAGGAATGAGCAACCAACCTTTCAGCTTTTTGAAGAGCAAACAGCATATAAAAAACTGCTTTGCACAATTTATTGGGTTATTGTTACTTCAAAAAGTATATTAGTAGTAAGTCAGCTTGAGCAACAGGATAAAAAATTGTTCTTGTTAATTTCTGACATGGTTGTACTGCACTCTAAAAATGGGAATACTACATTGAAATGAACCAAATCAAGCAGTAATGCAGATTGTTTAATTTCGATGTTCTAAAAGAACTGCAAACGTTCTATATTCACATAAGTTGTGATTCTATTTTCACATTTGTAATGCAATCCAGACAAGAGTATGATGTTATTCAAGTTGAGCAAAATATCATGCATTTCAGAACAAACATACCAAAAACCTGTTTGATTAAGGATTCAATAACCTGACACCCTTACAATATATATATATATATATATATATATATATATATATAGAGAGAGAGAGAGAGAGAGAGAGGTATAGAGATGTATAAATGTGGGTCATTGTGAATTTTTTTCAATATTAAAATCCGTTCAATGGTCATATGTTCACTAAAAAAAGTTAGATGCTTCTTTCTTTTTATCTTGATTATTTAAATATGTATAATTTTCAAGTCTCACAGTAAGTATTCTCATTTAATACACATTGAATTTACCGGTTTGTGCTTGAAAATCATGTTTTGGAGAGCTCTAAAATCATGACCCCAAAAAAAACTATAATTATGAACTACTTACCACAAGTCTAGACTATAATTAATGTTATTGTTTCTGATTGGGATCTGTTGAATGTTGATTAGCGTGGTTGTACCCAAGTTGAGGTTTGTGTTCCAGTTTGGTTTTATTCCATTTATTTGATTGTGGGTATGCTTAGATTTGGATATGTTGGTTGTTTCTGATGGGGGTTTGGTTTAAATGGGGTTTGTTGAGTTTCTTAGTTGTGATGGCTACTTGTTTGTCCTGAGATGGTGTTTTGCCTTGTACCTGGTAATGTACGTATTATGTCATTATGCTTGCTAAATTTTCATTCAAAGCCTAATGTTGATGTGTAGACGATCTAGTCTCTTAATATGTTGTGATTGTCTCAAGTTTTCATTATGTTATTATTCAGTTGTTTGGATTGTGTGGTTGATTACCATGAGGCTATTAGTATGGTTTGCGTTTGAACGTGCCGTGTAATTTCATATGGGGAAGCTTCATAAAAGATAGAAGGATAAAGGGAAGGAAGTGACTCCTCATCCAATTTGAAGATCTTTGTTAGTAGGTAAGTAATTACCTTTGACTTTTCTATATTGAATTTTAAATAATGATTGATTAGCTGGCTATGGATGCCTTGTATTCAGTGAGGATTGGGGGCAATAAATGTAACATGTAACATGGTTAGTCGAAGGATTGATTTGTTTGATTATTTTGTTCAATTTGTTTGCATTGATTCAGGATACATATTACCAATCATCATTTAAAATTGATGAATATTTTGTATTATAATTGATGAATATCAATTTATGATGAATATTGTTAGTTTTGTATCTTCATATATTATGAAGATGAGATTAGTTATTTAGTTATTCTAACCTTATTGGCTAAGAGGTTTACATGAGTCCTACATGGAATAGCCTTCAAGTTATTATATTGGTCATTACCAAACACTTGTCAAAATCCTTTCTAATTTTGTACTTTAATTAGTGTAACATTAAAGTTCATATTTTGTAGAACATGGATCAATTTCATGCAAATCGCTATTGGATGTATGATCGAAGCCATAGTAATAGAGATGGTTTAAAACAAAGTTTTGTTGATGGCGTTGAAGAGTTTGTCATGAAAGCTTCTCAACAAGTTTGTTATCAAAATGAAGGCCAAACGAGATGTCCATGCAATAAATGTCAATGTACAAAGATCTTGCCAATGGAAATGGTTAAACTTCATCTTTATAAAAATGGTTTCATGCCTGATTATTATGTTTGGGTTGATCACGGTGAGGAAATGCCTCATGCTAACAAAAATTGGACACATGCTTCAAGTAGTGGGTTACATTTTTCAGAAGATGAGTCATTGATGGCAATGCAGGACATGGTGTATGACGCACTTAGGCAACATGAAACATTTCAACCACCAGAGTCAAATATCATGGAAGAGCCTCCAAATGAAGAAGCTCAAAGATTTTATGATTTGTTGTTGGAAGCGAATAAACCTTTGTTTGAAGGTGCTTTAGACTCCAAACTGTCCATATGTGTAATATTGTTAGCTTGCAAATCTAATTGGCATGTTCCTGATCACGCTTTAAATTTCATTATAAAAATGCTTTTGGATGTAACACCCAACAAAAATAGTTTACCAAAAAACTATTACGATGCGAAGAGGTTAGTTTCAAAGTTGGGATTAGAGGCTAAAAGGATCGATTGTTGTGTTAATGGTTGTATGATTTTTTATGACAATGATTACGGGAAAAATGATGGATCTTTGCTTGCAATGCAAATTTTGTCACAAGCCAAGGTATCATGCCCCAAAAGTTGAAACTCGTAAAAATAAACCAATTCGATTAAGAGCATGTTCTATTTACCTATAATTCAGAGGTTAAAGAGGTTGTATGCATCCATGAAAACGGTTGGACAAATGACATGGCACTATGATAATAAAAGACCAGAAGGTGTGTTGTGTCATCCATCCGATGGTAAAGCTTGGAAGCATTTTGATCAAGTTTATCCAAATTTTGTTCGTTGAACCACGCAATATAAGACTAGGTCTATGTTCCGATGGATTTAATCCATATATTGAAGCATCTGCCACGCCCTATTCTTGTTGGCCGGTAATTATGACCCCATATAATCTTCCTCTTGAAATATGTATGTCCAAACCTTATATGTTTTTGACATGCCTCATTCCTGGTCCACGTAATCCAAAGTCATGTATTGATGTGTATTTACAACCTTTGATTGATGATCTGATGCAATTGTGGAGAGGAGTTGAAACATATGATATTTCAAGGAAACAAAATTTTGTAATGAGGGTTAGTTTGATGTGGACTATTAATGATTTTCCTGCATATGGTATGTTGTCGGGTTGGAGGACTCAAGGTAAACTAGCCTGCCCGCATTGCATGGGGGATACAAAGGCCTTTACATTGCGAGAATGGGAGGAAAAATAGTTGGTTTGATTCACACCGTAGGTTCTTGCCCAAAAATCATGTATTTAGAAGGAATAAAAAAGCTTTTAAAAAGGGAAAAATTGAAACTAATGACCC